>PVKA01002918.1:30206-117258 GCA_004027165.1 Ctenomys sociabilis | reverse complement strand
GGCGGAGTCGGCCGCGCTGTCTCTGGCCGGTCTCAGGAGCTGGGCGGGGGCGGGCGGGATGGACACAAGGAGGTTTCTTTAGGCACAAAAAATGCATCAAGAGAGATCCTTTTGGGTGCAAACAATTGATTGCCAGATAAATGAGGTGAGTTTTTTGGAAGGAGGCAGAGTAGAGCATCCAGCACCGAACCCCAAGCTATGTGTGTTGTTCCTGAGCAATCTTTGTCATCTATTAGCCTACATTTAGATGGTGTGACAGACATGGGAACTAATACCCACTCTGCCACGCTTTCCTCTGAAAATGCTTCTCTTAGACTAAACTAGGAAGTCTCCTTGGGTAGATCAAGCACTGAATAAGCCTGCAAACATTGGTGTTGGCAGAAGCGCTGCAGGTCACAAAGGGAATCTATCTGGAGTAGCTGTCCAGGGTAGACAGGTCCTGATGCTGTCAGGCTCCTTACAAATGTGTTTGGAAACAGAATGAAAAATAAACACACTCATCTTTTCAAAGAACCTACAGGTAGCGTGATGAAAGTAGGTCAGCAGGCCAGTGTGATGGGTGGCTGCTATGGGAACCGGTATGGCAGGGTGCTACGGGAGGAAAGACGTTCCGTGAGGGGCAGTTCCAGCAAGTAGATCTAAAACTATGCCTTCTTATTATGTCTAAATTTGACATAATTTGAAACTTCCTAGTGAAGTTACAAAAATGATGCCAACCATTACCAATTACTGTTCATGATAATTCTTCAAACATCAACACTTTACTGCGTTTGTCTTATTCTTGTCTTCTTGCTCTCTCATCTGTCTCACATTTTTTTCCATCATATTTATTCCTGGCTATTTGAGGGTAAGTTGTCGACATTCTGCTTATTTATTCCTAAGTACTTCAGTTTGTATCTCCTAACGTCAGGGCCATTCTCTTAAATAGTACAAACGCATCAAAATCTGAGAACTGCCATTGATTCAGCGCTATTGTTATATTCTACCAACCGTCACAGTAACATCCTTAATAGTGAAACATGATCCTGTATTTCACATCACATTGAGTTGTCATGTCTCAAACTCCTTTAGTCTGGACAGCTCTAAAGTCTCTTTTATGCCACTGAGATTTTTGAAGAGTGCAAGCCAATTATTGTATAGATTTTCCTCAGTTTGTCTGACATTACCTTTAGTCAGATTCGGGTTTTTATTTTTCTGACAGAAAAAGCCATAGAAGTGCTGTTTTAGTCTTCACTGTGCATCCTGTTTGGGGTTACAAGGTGTTGATTTTCTCCATAATTGGTGCTGTTAACTTGGATCGCTTGGGGAAGGCAATTTCTGCTGAGTACATCCATTCCAGTTACTCTTCTGGTGAGATGATTTGAAGCCTATGGAAAAAATCCAGTCAGTCTTTAACTTTCACCAGTTATTTCAGTATTCTTTGATGAGTCTTGGCTGTGGATTCTGTCTTCTTTGAGAGTTAGTATTTGAAGTCATATATACAATATACTCTCTCTCTCTCTCTAGCTTGAAAATTACTTTCAAGAAAATAAATTCTAATAGATCTTCATGAATCCTAAGAAAATCTGCATCACTTTGTATGACTTAGATTTTAAGATCTAGAGTGTTGAGGTCATGGGCAGCAGGTTAATTATCACAAAGTTGGCCAGGAAGGTACCTGTCTTGGTTATATTTCTTGTTGCTGGAACACATACTGGCTAATGTGGAGGACCACCTGAGCTGCTGTTCTTGAAAGAAGAGAGATTGTCTCCATTTTGGCTGAGTACCAGGTCCCCAAACGTTAGATACTATCTTGATAACATAATGCAAATTACTTTCTCTGCATATGGCAGAGGTAAATGTAGGCCACCCTCCTACCTCAGCTCACAGTACTCACCTACCTCTCACAATTCTCAGTCATGCCTCCTCATGCCACTCCTCCCCACTGAATAAAACCCAAGTGCGGCCCCTGAGTCAGCCTCTTTGTTCCGGAAAGCCATCTTCATAGTTGGACTTAGGGCCCCTTGGCTCCCTAATAATTATAAATATGCTTCAGTGTCTTTACTTTCGCCATGGGTTGCACTGGGAATGGTAGATTGGAATTAACTTGATGGGATCCCAATAATGTATCTTTGGAATTACAAATATTAACTTCTTGGATCGATACAAGAACCTAGAGGGATCTCCTACAGGCTAAGACCAACAAATTAAAGGGGAAAGGTTTATTTTGGCTTACATATCCAGTCAATAGCTGTTTGGCTCCAAAGGTGTGCAGGAGGAGAGCTCATAGCATGGCAGATAGGAAGCAGAGAGAATTTAAGAAAGGAACTGGGGAGAGAGAGAAACCCTTCCAGGCTAACATTCCCCAATGACTGCCTCTTCTGACTAGACCTCACCTCCCAACAGCAGGTCAGCCATAAACTCCTGTAATTTAGGTCACCTTCCCAAGGTCCCACCCAGTATTGCATGAGGATTTAGGGGTACTCCCCTAAATATTATATAAACTATAATATTGTCCATTTATGGCAAATATAGATGGTAGCTTTAAGTGACAGAACATGTTCTCTGTAGTTTAATATGCATGCCCATGTAGTTTACACCCTAAATTCATAGTCCCTAAGTCAGTGATCCTTAAAATAATCAGAATATTAATGGACCAGTATTTCTTGGTAAATGGATATAGGCAGATATGCAAGCTGATGACTCAGGTACAGAAAAACTACTAATTTAATTTAAATCTGCTCATATATAAACATTTGCTTTCTTCTTTACCTCTTTCTTTTCCTAAATAAAGGACATAGATTAATCTAGCACTCTGAATTCTCTCAAAAGATGTAGGTTAACAGATTCTTATTAAGATTCCTCATAAAGAACTTTTGTGACTTCTGGTTGTATAGCATTTTAATCAAGCCTTAGTTAGAGCATTTAAGATTTGTCTCTACCATTAGCAGAAGTGGTAAAGTTTTGTTGAGCAAATGAATGAATGAATGAATGAATGAATGAATGAATGAATGAATGAAGTATACAGCAGAAGTTGACTTTGCAATATTTTTTAAAGACCTCAGTTTCCTCATGGTGGAAGCTACTTTTGCCTGGCCATAAAGCACAATAAACTGCTTTCTTCTCATGGTATACTGGTGCTGTGTTCAGATCCCCATTAGCTTTACTAGTGGAAGAACAAAAGAATAAACAATCGAGCCTCTTAAGCTTGCATTGCTTTCTAAGAATGGCTTCAGAAAAAAACAGTGCATCATTCTCTATAATATTGAAGCCCAAGGATGGCTTTGGTTTCAAGCATGGGTAGATCAAGGAGTTTGGATAAAGTCTCGAGTACTGCCTTTTCTTCCATGTATCTTCTTGGCTTTGTTCTGCAGTTTGTCTTTCACATACTGGGTGAGTTAGTTTCCTAGGATTGACAAAATAAATGGTTCCCAGATAAGTGGCTTTAAGTAAGAGAAAGTAGTTCTTTCACAGTTCTGGAGGCTAGAGAAGTCTGAAATCATAGGTAAGAATACATTCCAAATGTCCTAGACAAGAGTCATTTCTCTTTCCAGTTTTTGGTGACTCCAAAGAATTCCTTGTCTCATGTGCATCACTGTAGCCCTCTGTCTGTCTTGATATCTTATCTATGTGTCTGCTCCTGTTCTTAAAAGACATCAGTAATTGGATTTAGGGCCCACCATAATCCAGTATGCGTTCCTTCTTAGGTACCTTTTTTATTTTCATTCTTGGGAATGAAAATACCATAATAAATTCCTTGTAATTTAAAGGAAGAAAGGATTGTTTAGCCTCACAGCTATAATCCCTGGCTGGCTAATGATCAGAGATGCCATGATGGAGGGGCCTGGTACAGAGGAAAGCTGCTCATGTTACATGTGCTGGGAATCAGAAATAACTGGGAGGAGATAAAGAGCGGGTATATCCTTTCAAGTCACACCCCAGTGACCAGGCTTTCACCTGTTCCTACTAGGTCCACCTTCTAATGGCACATTGTGTGCCCATGACTTGATACATTCCTTAAGCACCAGCTCAGGACATGAGGCCTTTGAAGAGACATTCTATGTCTAAACTATAAGAACTTCATCTTTTCTACTGAAATCTGCAAAGATCCTATTTCTAAATAAGGTTACTGTCTGAAGTTTTAGACAGACATCATTTCTATGGGGCACACTATTCATTCTACTCTACAGGGCAAGATAGCTGCTTATAGCTTTGATACATACCCTCTTAACCTTGCCATCCAAAGAGGTGTGACACTTCTTTCTCCCAATGTCTTAAGTTCCCTAACTGGCCATTGTTCAAGTTGGGTTGCAAAGCTGGGTGAGCTGAGAGAGACTTGTAAACACCAAATGAGTGTTAAGATTCCCAGGAGAATGGATGTGGCATGTGTAGTCACCTAACAGTAGTCACTATGCCCACCATAAGTCCAAACTGGCTTTAAAAATACCTTATTTATGTGTACTGGCTTCTAAGGGAGAGAGGTGTGTCTTTTGTCCTTAGTTACAGAATTCTCAATTTTTGTCTGGGTGCAGCAAAGGGAAAGTCTTCTCAAAGCCTTCATTGCAGCTAGCTGTGGCCTTGTTTTTTAGTCCATTTTGGCTATTGCACCAAAGCAGTACAGATTGCTGAGTTTATAAACAACAGAAATTTATTTTTCACAATCTGGAGGCTGAGATGTCTAAGATCCAGGGTTCAGCAGATTTAATATATAGTGAAAACCCACATTTTGGTTCATGAGCTAATCACCTCCCAAAGTACCATTTCTTCAGATTACTATCTTGGGGGTTATGATTTCAACAAACGAACTTTGGGGGCTATAAGTGCATGCACTGTTAGTCTAAGTTTTGGTCAATGAGATGTTAAGTGGCTTTGTATGAGGCTTCTAAGAAGTGTACTGAAAGTGAGAGGCTCACCTTTGATGTTGCCCAACCTTCCCATTTGTGCCACCAGTGTGGTCGCTTTCTCTAGTAACTGTTCAGACTCAGTGAGATGGAATCCACCTGGGGCAGATTATCAGGACAGAAAGAGCAGCATTCTGATCACCAAAGTGTCTCATGCCTCACCTTGGTTGTGGCCTCTGGGCTTCTTGAAAGCATGAGAGCAATTTCTATTTTTAAATTACTTTTTAATCTGGATCATTTTCTCAGTATCCTAAAAGGTGCTGCTTCCTTTTGTTTTTGCCTGGGAGTACAGCTGATTTCTTGAGTTTTCTCTACTTTTTGATGCCTCTTGATTTTTTTTAAAGACCTGGCTCAGGGATCACACACAGCTTTGATGAAAGCTTTCAGGTAGCTTCTCCACCCTGCCATAGTTCTACATTCACTTTATTATAGGATATTGTAATTGTTCATTTGCTTATAACCTCAACTGTGAGCTCCTTCCAGTAAGAATCATTCATTCATCTCCGCCTCCAGTGTCTGGTCATACCTGGAATTCAGTAGGTGCCAAAACATTTGTTAAATTGAACTGACTAAGCATATCATATACAAAAATGTGACAAAACTCTTTAAACATGGTCTCAGAGATCTGGCAGGTCTATCCCTTAGTCTTCTCTCCTGTGTACCTTGGTAAAATGTTCCTCCTATCTCATGTTAACAAGGTGTACTTGTACATGGAGATTTGTCTATTTTTGGAGCTTCCTGGACATTTTTTTGTCTTGGAAGGGCTTTCCTCCTGAGCTATTAGGTGAAAAGCAGGAAAAGAGAAAAAGTTTTATCATCAATGAAAAGCCCACAGAGCTCTTTTATCTTCCAGATGTTCCTCTTCTTCAACTGGTTTTAAGCCTGAAGAGCTTTAAAGCTCACAGGTGCATTCCTGTCCCTGTCCTTTTTCTCCCTTCTCCAATGAGCTTGTAAAGTATGTTTGTTTCCCTTCAAAATGCTTTTCGGTTTTTTCCCCTTTTCTTTATTATCTAGGCTAGAATTTGAGACATCTTCCTCTTGAATTTCCTGCCCCCAAATCATCTTTGTTCCAATCTCCAGAGAGGTCATTTCTAAAGGCTAAAATACCATGCTCTCCAGAAGGTCACTAATGCTTCTTATTGTTACTCATGATATGCTCATGTGTTGGAAGCTTGGTCACAGTGTGGCAGTGTTGAGAGGTTGTGAGACTTGCAAGAAGCATGGCAAGAACTAATTCACTCCTTTGCATTCCAGATTACCAGGAGACCTGCACTCAGATTTTTCAGGAGGAATGACCTACATGACCTAAGCAGATCCCACTAGACATGACCCTTTAAAACTCTGACCAATTTCTCTCTCTCTCTCTCTCTCTCTCTCTCTCTCTCTCTCTCTCTCTCTCTCTCTGTCCTGTATTTTATGGAAGGGTTTATGGGGTCTACATGGTCTTACTACATAGATCAGACCTGTAGTGATTCTCTCATATTTAGCTTCCCAAATGCTGGAATTATAGGCACACGCTACCATGCCCAGTATCAATCCTTGTCTCAGCACACTCAGCCAGTGGGGCTGGCATGGTACGCTGGGGATCGAACCTTGGTTGTTGTGCTCTGCCTAAGCAGGAACTTTAGTCCACTGAGATATCAGGCTTGCCTGAAAGTCCCACCATTTTTGGTACTGTTACATTGAGAAATTAAGCCTCAATATCAATTCTGGTGGGCACAAGCTGCTTTCAAACCATAGCAGCCTCTCTGTGGTTTCCTTGGTGAAACCAAGTGTACCCCTCTGTGACCACCTTAATTTACAGGACGTTTTAGTAGCATTGACTTTGCATAAGGAAGGTGTAGGAATTTCTGTCCTTTCTCTCCAAAGAGAGAAAATTGCTTTTGGGGCCAGCCAGGTAGCTCAGCAGACTAAAGTGCTTGCTTAGGTAGAGCACAGTGGCTGGGGTTCGATCCCGAGCATGTTGTGCTGACCCTGCCCCCGGGGTGCCCTGAGATGGGGATTGAACCTGGACATGGTGGCACATGCCTGTAATCCCAGCGCTTGAGAGGCTGGAAACAGGAGAATCACCAGAAGTTCGATCTACGTAACAAGACCCCTGAACACCCTATAGACCCTATGCCAAATGCATAAAAAGAATCCTTTTTGTCTTTTTCTGACTCTACATTTCTCCCCATTATTGTCTATAGAAGTGGGGCATGATGTCTACAAGTGATATCATCTTCATGACATCACTAAATACATTTCTCATCCAGGAATATGCCCTGCCATATTCCTCATCCAGCAACTCAGTTACAATACCAAGTGGGGCCAAAAAGTGACCATTTAAAAACAAAAACAGTTTGCTTCAGGTTGGTTTTCAGTTTACTTAGACCAAAAAGCAAAACAGGGGTGGGGGAGATGGCTCAGTAGAATAAGCTCTTACCTGGCAAGAACAAGGGTCTGAGTTCAATCCCCAGTTCTTCCAAAACAAACAAACAAAGAAACAAATAAGAAGCAAAACAAATTTTTTTAAATTGGCCCTTTTCTTTTTCAGAAAAGTAAAACCCTCAAGCTTCAAAGTATCTCTAAGTGGCTCTGAGATCATGTTAAAGATACAGATACTGATCAAGTAAATCTGGGGATGAGGCTGAGTCCCTGTATGTCGAACAAGATCCAAGGTGAGAACGTTGCTGCCTGTTTTGGGAAGCAGTTTGGAAGGCAGGTTCTGGCCATACAACCAGGCCCATGGCCAGATTTATATCCTTAACACTTAGCACCAGTCACCTATAATGATGGATGACAGGAAAATGGTCATTGGATGGATTAAATAAGTCATTCACCTCAATTGTGACATGGACAGTAAAAGCCTTAGTATCTGTCAGGAACTGTTATTTAAATGGTCCTAAGAGTCATGTGAGGGGATTCTTGCCCTTATTCCCTTTCTACAGATGAGGAGGCAAAGGCTCGAGGAGATGCTGTGATTGTGGGTGAGCAGCTAGCACAGCGACCTCTAGCTTGGGGCCTGAAGGTCTATTTCATCCAAACTCTCCTTGGAAGGGAGCACTGGTTATACCTCTATATCCCCTGCCCAACTATAGAGTAGTACTGAGTACCTTGTGGGTACTTGCTAGTTACTTTCATTTTATTGATGAACTTCTTCCTCATTCTTACTTCTTTAAAGTTCTTTTGCCTTAACACACAGCTTTCTGAATGATCAGAAGAAAATACTCTCCAGAACAGGGGCACTTAGCTGAGTGCTTAGAGAACCATCAGTCTGAAGAAATTTTGAAATTATTTGTAGCGTGCACCAGAGAGCGGAAGCAATTTTGCACAGGGGACCAGACAAAGGGCAGATTGATCGATCTTTATTACTTGACTGTTAAGCACTGATATCCCAGGAATTGTAGCTCCCTTTTTCTTGTCTCTTCTAGATCCTGCACAAATCTTTTTGTCTCATCTCTTGCATTATTATGTTCGTCACTGTTTGTCACAAGGCTCCTCTGTGGCTGGCACACAGCAGGACTAATAAAGTGCTGGCGGGGTTGTTGGGCTTGGAAGGGGCCTTTCTTGGAAGGTCTGTGTTGTGTGCCTCCTGAGCCTGTGGTGGTGGGAAACGTGCTGTCATCTCCGACTCTGTCACTAGGTTGTGCTATTGGTCTGCGGTCTGATCCCTCGTTTCCCTCTGCTCCGCTATCAGGCATTATTTAAAAGGATGATTGCTACCAAGAGTTAGACATACTGTGTATAATGTCACACAAAATGATCCATAATGAATGGGATAGGGCAGATAATTCGCTGCATCCCTTCTCCCTTGAACCTGCTTTTGCACGGATGGTACCTGGAGGACAGGTGGGGCACCTCCTGCTTCCACTCTGAAAGAGTCACAGATTCATTGCGAAAGCACGCAGGTTGCCAGGACTATTTCAAAGGGATATGTCTGCCTCGCTCCATATGTTTCATCGTGACGCTGATGGAAGATGACGCCTCTAACGCAAGCTGCACCTATTTCTAGTCTCAATTTTACTTTGGCAGCATTAGAGGGTGTAACTTACAAGCGTCGCCGTAGGGTGTGCGAGGGAAGTTTCCGCGCGTGGGCAGCAGCGGGAGGCGGGTGAAGCAGCTCCTGGCTAGGCAGGTGGCGCGTGAAAGTCGCCTGTAGGCTTCCTTTTACTCCACTACTGTCCTGCCTCGATGAAGCCTGCCCCGGATCGCTGTCTGCGGACGGCCTCTGGGTGGCATCGTATGCACGGGAAAGCCCGCTGGGACCTGAACAGGGCTGTGGGGGTTCTAGCGAGCGTCGGTGCTGCCCAGAACTATGTGGCTTTTGGCACATGGCTTCCTGACCAGCCCATGGGATCACTTTTCCTCTTTGTAAAATGTGGGTGCTGATAGCTGCTTTATTAGGGTGCTTGACAGTTCTTTGCTGAAAGGCTTTCCTTTTGGTTTTGCAGTACTGGCACTGAACCCAGAGCCTCAGGCTTGTTCAGCAAGCACTTTATCACTGCTGCAAAACTCCCAAGGGCTTCTCACACAATGTGGGAGAGATTTGAGCATTAGAGAAACCTAGGTGCTGGGTCTTAGTTTGTTTGGTGGACCTGAGCAAATTTCTTAACTTCTCTAGCCCTGAAATTGATGGTTTTTTAAAAAAAACAAGGTTGGAACAGGCCGTGATGGCACTTGCCTGCACTCTCAGCTACTCAGAGGGCCGAGACAGGCAGACTGCACATTTCAGGCCAGCCTGGGCAATTTAAAATAGCAATCTTTAAAAAGAGCTGGTTATGTAACTCAGTGGTACAACCAGCACAAGGTCCTGAGTCCAATCCCCAGTGCAGCAAGTGAAAATAAGCACTACAACAGCTAAGAAAGCAAAGCAAGCCTAGAGCAGACAACCCTTGTCTTAGTCTCAATCTTGCCTTAGTGGGTGCCAGCTGTTATGACAAAACCTCTTTGGCTGGTAACTGATTAATAATAGAAAGTTAAAAAAAAATAATAATAGAAAGTTATTCTCCACTGTTCTGGATGAGTTCAAGATCATGATGCCAGCATGCATTGGATCTCTGTTCTACAGATGGTGCTCCCTGCTGTGTCCTTACATGATGGAAATTTGCACAGCTCTCTCCTACCTCTTCTTATGGGCCGGGGAGATGGTTTAGTAGAATAAGTGCTTCCCTGGCAAGCTCAAGGGCCTGAGTTCAATCCCTGGTTCCACCAAAAAAAAAAAAAAAAAAAAAAGAAAAGAAAACCTCCTACCTTTTCTGTAAGGTCACAAGTCCCATTTCCTAGGACTCTGCCCTCGTGACTTCAGAGGCTCTTACAGGCTCTATCTCCTGATGCTGTCACACCACAGTTAGGTTTTAGCACATGCTTTTGGGGACACAAAGCATTCAGATTATATAGCACTACTTGAGGTCTTTGTCATTCTGTGCTTCAGCCTCTCTTGTGTTCTCCACCTTCACATACATGACCCAGAAAACAAGCAGGTAAATGGAAGAACACAGGAAGTTAACAAATGAATGGGTAACTAGGATAACCTGGATTACTCATCTAGTGTATTCATCCTTTGTTTATTCAGGAGACAAAAAGGCCCACAAAATGTTCTTTTTCTTGTATGTTGGTGAATTGCTATTGCAATTCAGAGCTTTACCTTTCTCCCGGACTTCTCCATATCCCAAGCAAGACCATGTCCTTTCCATTCTGTGCTTGCTCTTTGCTCCTCAAAAGGCAAAGATTATGTTGTTCTCATGCTTATCTTTGGATCTTCCCCAGATTTACTGTATATTGCAATTATGCATATATGCCTGTTTATTTGTAAATCAGATGTCTGTAAGTAAAGAGAGTTTCAATGCTTTCCATACTTTTGGCAGCTAACGCAGTGCCTGACTCTTGGTGATGCCCTGAGAAGAGATTTTTGAAGGAGTGAAGGGTGGAGAGAATAGATGGGAAAAAATGAAGGAGGCACAAATAATCCCTCTTCTGCTGCCTGTACAACTGATGTGACGATGGTCATAAGTTAGCATTCTCAGGCTGAGCCTTTTTTTTGATATTGTATCAAAGTATCATGAAGTATAGACTTCATGTTCTCTTTTATTTTCCTTGAAGGTTAAACTTTCACTTTTTTCATCTGTAAAGATGTCTTAAAACTCCCATCTTGAAGCTTTACAGATTTTTCTCCCAACAGCTAGATACAGATACATAAAATCCACCCACCTTACAAATGAAAATGATTGATACACATCAAAAAAAGTTATCTGCATCAGATAATACACCCAGCTTGAGTCTCTTTAAAAATCTCACTTCAAGGATTTAACTGAAAAGTCAGGCTCCTTAGAAATTTAATGGTGGGGAATTTAAGAATGGGGACAGTTGGTAGTGGGAAGAAACAGCCAACTACATTAATGTCCCAGACAATTTATAGAGGACACATCCTTTAATCCTCCCCTAACACAAGTCTACTGACAGCAGCCCTAACATTGCAGGGGAGAAACTTGGGAGCTCTGGTGTGGAAAGGCACATGTTCAAAGACCTACACGGCAGCTGGTGGTCTGGCCTCTAGCTGGGTTTCTGTGCTGGTAGTCTCCCATGTGGGTGATTTCTTCATCTTCTCACTTAATGGGGTGTCTATGGTTCCATGCAGGAACTGTGTGCCTCTGGGGTCACAGGCTTTTTTAAAAATCACTCCTTGCCCAAGTTTCAATGTCTATAGGTAACAAAGAATCCACAGGAGATAAAATGAAGGCTAGTAAGTTAGGCAGACATGGGTTCAAATCTCACCTTCACTTATTTGATGTACAGCTTTGGATAAATACCTGATATGGTTTCTTCCTCTCTAAAATAGGTATTATAACATTGCCCACTTCATAAGATTGATTTGAACATTCAGAAGCACAATGAATACAAATCCTTAGAAATGTGCTTTGACATAGAAGGTACTCAATAAATATTAGCTTGGTCACTGGATGAGTTATTGAGAAATTGATGATTGTGCTTTTCCTCTTGTTTTGTGATCAGTTCTTTCCAGACCACTTCCATCCCTAAGATCACCCTACTAGGAGTTTAAAATTTCTTTCCATTCTTCTTAGTACCATTTTCCAGTCTTCTGAGAATGGTATTGCTAAATATTTAACCTTAGGCTGGTTATGCATATGAATAGACCTCTTTAGAGTAATATTGTGTGGGAACCATATAACAGGTACTTGTGGTCCTAAATTTCTTCAGAAAATAATAAAGAAACAATTTTAATTTCTTAAGGAGAAGGAAAGGACTCCACATCTTTGAAGACCACATCCTACCCCCACCTCATGTCCCAGGTGCAAGTGATCATTAAATGTTCCAGCTCTTTCCAGTTGGAGATACAGTGCAGAGGCAGATTCTCTGGAGGAAGGAGGGAACTTGAAATTCCTGGGCCACCAGAAAGACAGACAAGGGAGACGACAAGATACCAAGGAGGAGGAATGCGGTGGGGAAGATGCTGAGCAGACAACTGCCATCCCTCATGTTCTCTGAGGAACGCACAGAACTCCAACAGAGCTTTCCCCTTTAAATGGACACACAGTACTAGACAAGGAGGACAAGGTGTTTCTATACAACACTAAAGGCCCTTTCCTATGGTTTTATCTTTGCGGTGCTGAGGACTGAGCCCAGAATCCTGTGCATGCTATGAAGTGCTCCAGCACTGGACTGTGTTCTGAACCCTTTTTGGTTTTCATGCTGGTCTCAAACTTGGGATCCTCCTGCCTAGCCCTTCTGAGTTGTTGGGCTTACAGGCCTGTGTGCCACCAGGCCTGGCTCCTTTCCTATATTTTTGCTGGTAAGATCTCATGCCATGTGAATCATAGTATGTCAGTTACTAATATGAGAATTAAGGGTTCATGAGCTGAGTAGTTTTCTCATCAATCAGGTGAAGATGCTAATACTGTCTTACCCAAAGTACTGTGAATATTAAATGAGTTGGAGTGTTTGGAGCAGCATCTGGTATATAATAAGTGCTCAATAAGATGTGAAATATTTGTACCACTTCCATGTCAAGGGAGGTGGGAAGCCTCCCTTCATTGATTCACCTATTATCTGAGAATGAGCGTATAGCCACTTTTAGCTCATGAGGCTGAGATGGATACAGTTTGATTTAAAAATATGCAGACAGATGGGATTTCTTGACTAGAGATTTAGGCAAGCAGTTCCTACATTCTGCAGCTATTTTCACCACTATTTGTGGCTGCAGCAATTCTGCAGGCCAGAACCTCAGACTCTATCTCACGGGGTCACGTACATGAGAACCCTTGAGGCAGCTACAGGTCCTCCCCTTCTTCTCTCCCAGTTGTTGATGGGAATTCCATCTTCCTTCGATCTGTCTCTGTCTTCCCTGTTGTCTTGGAAGGTAGATTGATGGTTCTTTTCATGTTTCAAGTTTTACTGCTAATCTTCGTGGGGAAAAAAATCAGGGAGAATAGGGGCAGATAAATGAATAAATTCTCAATATCATACAAAATCATTTCAGTCATGTTGTTGCTGTGTGGTTTTCAGTTCCCTTTCTGAGCTGTTCAGAGCATCCCCATTTTCTGTTTCTCTTTCTCACTTCTGCAGTCCTCCTTCTAGGTCCTTAGTCCCGCTGCATTTCCTTCTTTTGGATCCAAGACAGTACCGGCAAGGATGTCTTAGCATAGAATTCAGAGCCTAAGGCAGGACCTTTACAGGGTAGCAAAAGTGGAGTGAAGGGACACACAGAAGGGAAACAAAGGCAAGGGCCATCGATGAAGCAGCCTCAGTATCAGTACAAAAGCACATCTGGTGACTTGGTGACACAGGGTGTCCCTGGTGCACCAGACCTGGAAGCAGCTGTTCCTGGGAAGAAGGGATGAAGTACAGCTGCCAGCTTCTTCTCATCCTGCTTCTCAGGGGCCAAAGTTTGCTCCAGAAGGATGGGCCATTCTGAGCCTCCTGGTTGTGATATACAATCCTATGGATGCTGGCAGAGGAGCCTGCTCCTGTCTCTCCCAGCATCATTCTCCAGCTGAGTCGGGAAGTAACTGGGGAACAGAGCTGGGGTCTTCCCTGGCTGTGTGGGCTCTGAGCAGGCATGGCAGAAGATGCTGAGGGCAGCTGCTCGTGGCAGGCGCACTGGCCAGGGCTCTCCTCTGCGTAAGTGGCAATGTTGTGTCCTAGGGGAGTTGGCCTGTGGGACTGATGAGGCCTCCATTTCGTTCCCTCTAATGGGTCTGAGGGGGAAGTCCTCCCTCTAGTGACTAACCTAAATCAACTCCATCCTATGCTACCCATCCCAAGATGTGTGTTCAGAGCTCATGAGAGAGAGAGAGAGAGAGAGAGAGAGAGAGAGAGAGAGAGAGAGAGAGAGAGAGAGAGAGAGCATAATGGGCCAAGCTCTTAGAGTCCTGCCTGCTGCACTTCAGAGGAACACAGGCTGCTCCCACTCTCCTCTCATTATCTTGTACCTAACTTGCCCTGATGCTGAAAATGAAAGGGATGCCCAGAGGAGTGCGGTGCTTGCCCCATCTCCCCATTGCTGCTCTCTCATCTCCTTTCTCCTTGTCTCTCCGTGTGAGCTGTTTATCTCAGCAGCCAGTGATGGTCAGATAAGGTCTCTTGCTGTTGTCCCCAGCTGCTGTCCTTTGGGAATGGCCCTCACTAAGGATCCCTGTTTCTTCCCTGATCTGTAACTCAGCCCCCACAGGTGTTGACCGAGGCTCCTTTCTGCTGATGGCAGACTCCTTTTACGTGAGGCTTGGGCTGGAGGACACACCACTGGCCTGGCCAAACTGTGCTTTGTTCCCCATCCCTGATTTGCAAGGACTGCACAGTTCTGTGTGACTCCCTCCCCTTATATTTCCAGGAGGATGAAGCCTTTCCTCTAGTGTCAGCACTTCTGAGCTTCTGCTTTCCAGAGATCCCAGGCTACCATGTACTTCATGAATAAGTACACAGTTCCCGACTCTGAATTGCTGTATTTTGCTTTTACTAAAATTGTTTCATATACTGTATTTCATTTAGTTTTCTAGGGACTTATCATTTACTGTTTCTGAGTTACTTAATGTCACAAATGCACTCAGTTTGTTCTATTGCCCTGCAGACCTGACTCCAGGAACTCGCTGACCCCTTCCCTAGCACAGAGTGGGGGGTCTTTCAGGACTCTATGCCCCACAGTCTAGAGCCCAGGTTTTTTCTCTGCCTGTTGTCTTTGCCCCTGTTTCTCAAGATCCACGTTCCTATACTGTTTTAGCATTAGCTCCAGCAGCTTCCTGAGAAAGGTACAGAGATGATAACTTTTTGACTGAAAATATCTGTGATTGTTCTTATTTTAATCCTTCAGCTGAAAATAGTCTGATAATGTCTGGATTCTAATTCTGCTGTAGGTGACTATTTTTGTCCTAACTGGGGTGTGGAAGGCCCTTATAATTGTACGTCTTAGCACAGGGCTAATTTCCTTGACCGTGCTGGATATTCATGGCCCCTTTCTGTCTGAAGCTTAAAAAATTATGAAAAGATGAAGAGTTCCTCTCCTTACTAATCCTATCTGCTGGTCATGGCCTTTCTCTTCCAGCCACTACTGCATTTGTTCTGGAGATCAGCCAATATGCTTGGGCAGCTCTGATCCTGATGTCACATTTGGTACTCATAGCCCCTCAGTCTATTAGAACATCTTTGAAAATATTCTCCTAATAATATCACAGTACTCTAATCCACAGATATACCCTGATATTTATGTAACCAGTTAGATCCTGGGATGTTTCAGGCAAGGTCTTCTCCAAATAGCCTAAAGAGTGATATGATA
This sequence comes from Ctenomys sociabilis, assembly GCA_004027165.1. Taxonomy (NCBI): domain Eukaryota; kingdom Metazoa; phylum Chordata; class Mammalia; order Rodentia; family Ctenomyidae; genus Ctenomys; species Ctenomys sociabilis. Next base: position 101,613 of record PVKA01002918.1, on the reverse strand, counting down.
AGCATGCCTGTAAAATTTGTGTACATCTCAAATATTTTGTTGTATTTCATTTTCCATGGTGTATTCATACATGGTAACTCTGTTTGGGAGCCACAGTAGACATTTTAGGAATACAGTGGACACAGCCTCACATGGTTTGATAATCTTCTGTTCCATGGATGGTAGAGTATGAACTCTGGGGAACATTTGATTGTCCCTTGCTTACACACAGTACAGGCATCGCCTTCCTGCTTGTTGTTTTCTGCTAAACAGAGACTTTTTAACTTATATTGGATGACATCATCTCCAGGTGCAGCTGTCTCCAGAAAATCAAAGCTATGAGCTTTGAAAGTCATGATTTTCCCATCTTTTTCTGAGCTTCTAAAACAACTACTACAATGATTTCAGAATTCTGCTGTTAGTTGGGTCTGAGGCTCACAGGAGAAACACCACTTTATATTGGTTGCATGGTTTCCTCTTGCAAGCATTTTTATATCTGGAAACACATCTGATCCCTGCTGCACCCCTGTAAGGTGTCAGAATCAGGCTTGCTGTTCCTCTTGATGATTAACTGGCCTCAGAGTCAGTCAAGGTCACGCAAGAATTTCAGAGCAGATTGGGTCCTGATCCCTGGCTTTTGGTGCTAACTTGGAGCTAATTCCAGTAGCCAAGATTACTGTTTCCAGAAAAATGTACAAAACCTTCAAAAAATCAGATAGACCGAAAGGATGAGGAGTTTAAGTTAAGAGGGAGCAGGTACGAATCTTGAAAATTTCTTTGTCTTTCAGTCTTGTGTTTTTCTTCTGCAGAAAAGAGAGAACAATGCCTCTTACTTCTTAGTTTGCTGTGAATATTAAAAGTGTACAGGAGAACATCTATCACAGTGCTTGTTGTGCAGAAAATATCCAAGTGTATGAATGGAGCTAATGCATGAGAGGTGAGTTGATGCAAGTGGAAAAATTTAGCCAAAGTGGTTAGTTCTGGGCTTCACAGATGGAATAGACCTCTATTATGACAGTCCAGACCTAGAGTAGGAAGGGAACTCCTTAAGGCAGAGTCCAGATTACAACCAAGTGTCTGTCTTCTTGTCATGATTATTTGTACTACACGACTGAGACAGGTGAATGAGTATCTCCCATGACTCCATTGTGACCAAACCCAATAGACCCATAAGGCATCCTCCAGGTCCTCTGTATGCAGCAGTGGCCCTCATGAATGGATCTGTCTTCTCTGTGCCTTCTTCCTTATGCCCCTGTGCATGAGTCTTGTTTTTATCATTGCATGCCAGTTGCTCAGTGCAGCCTTTATTACACTTCTCTTTGTCTGGCCTCCAAAAATACTGCTGTCTTAATGGTTGCAAGTTGTCTCAGGTACTTTTCTCTCCTTGCTGGGACAAAATACCTGACACTGAAAATTAAAGAAGGAAAGGCTTATTTAGCTCAGTTTGTGGAGGTTTCAGCCCATACTTGCCTGGATCCAAGTCAGAGTGCCACATAGCAAAGGGCAGCAGTTCATGATGGCAGAAAACAGAAAAAAGCAAGGGCAGAAGGGAGGAGCAGAGACAGCAATGGCAGAAGTAAGCCTCTCTCCTTATAGTGACTTCAGGCTATCTGTCCCAGGGTGGGTGTAGCACTCACATTCATAATCCCAGCAGTACTCAGTTTTGTGTCATGAATTAGTCACTAACTCTAGAACCCTGCCCCAATGACTGCATGAGGCTTTGAGGGGACAACTATACACAGGCCATAACACAAGCATTTCTCATATGCACATGCCTCTCCTCTCCTCATCCCAGGCTGTGTTCTCCATGACATCAGGTATACCTTTGTGTGCCTATCATTTTACATTTGTTGGTCGGTAGCCTGCAGGGCTTTTCTCTTAATCCTTCTCAGGCTTAGCTTGACCCTTCAAGTCTCAGCTTAATGATCATTTCCCCAGGAAGGGGATGCTTCCTTCCCCAATGACTCTGTTGAAAGGAGGGTTCTTCTTCAAACCTTTTGTGTTCCCTTGGTAATGCTTTGCACAAGTGGATGCTTTTGATTTACTTGGCCACACTGTGATTTGTGACCTACTCTCAGTACAGACTTGAGCACAGAAGCCTTATGTGTCCTTTTACCAGGGCCTGGCAGAGTCACTGGTTTTTTGGTTCTTCTCTGTGTATTTAATGTGGTTAGTGTGATCCAAGCACATCAACTCCACATGTGGCTATTCTCTGGGGCACTCTCAGTGGAAAGTCTTATAACTTGCCAGTTTGTAGAAACTTGGAAGTACCTTTAGGTCTTAGTCCCTGGTACCTACCAAACCTTGATCATCCTAGCAGTATTCCTGTGTAGGCGGAGGCAACACAACTGTCCAGGGAGCATTTGGAAGGTTTTATATATTGATTATCAGAAACCTGGTGGGGTGGTGGTGGTGGTAAAACCAGCACTTGCTTGATAGGGATTAGAGATGCTTATACTAAATGCTAGTAGTAGTCTGAAAGAATCTAAAGTATGCATAGATCTTGAATGGGTCCTAGTCTTCCCACTCTATTGCTGTGGCCACAGTTTCATGCATCCTCAAAGAAGACTGGTGAGTGTGGTGTGGTAGCTATTTTTTCACCCAATCTTAGGAAACACAACAGCACCATTTCTACCATAATTTATTGGTTGAAGCAGCTATAAAAGTTTGCCTGGTGTGAAGGGGAGAAAGAACGTGGGACACATTTCTCATAGAAGAGTGTCACACTCTTAGAAAAGTACCCATGGAAAACACAATCTATAGCATTATTATTGAATTTCTCTCATCTCCTATGCCCCATGTTCTTTAGTGATTATTGCATGGTCTAGGACTGTAGTTTCCCACCAAGCAGCCAGTTTATTTCTTTTTGGCAACATTTGGGAATGTCACTCTTCCAGGCTGTGAAGGTTCAGCGGGGCTAATAAGGGTGGGCATGAGTTTCAAGCTAAGCTAGGCAGGTTTTCTTCTCATGAGAAATTGAGTCTTAACTTGAATTATGGGACATAGAAAATACTGAATGGAAATGAGAAACCTGAGATCAAGGAATAGTAAGTGGGCTGAAGTTAGTTCCTCCCAGAGCTGCTGTGGTCTTTGCTACCCATTCTGAAATCCAGGTCTTCAGCTTGGGCTTTGATGCTTATAGCTATTATATGTTCTCCAACAGATTTCTTTTTATTTAAGTTATCCAGAATCACTTGTGTTGTTGTAACCATCAGGGTCTAACTGGCACATTGTTTTAAATCTGCTCTTTAAAATGCTAATAACCTGTCACTGTTACCACCTTTTTGCTACATTTCACCAATTAACAGTTGAGGCAGAGGATGAGGAGCTCAAGCTGACAGCTCCTGTAGGGACAGCCATCCTTGCCTCTGGATTCACCACAGTGAGATGTGTGGAATGAACACTCCCAGGAGGAGGGAAAGGGGGCATGGGCTTGAATCCCTGGTGTGCTTTATGGCCTATAACAAGGGGCTGCACTTTTCTGAACTCAGGTTTCCTCATTGGCAGATAGCCCTAGTGGATCTTCAGTAGATATAAGCTTAACAAGATCAAGATTGTGTTTTATTTTCTATGGTGTTACCAAACAGTAGTGCATAACATGGCTCAATGGTAATAGTCACATAGGGGAATAATCAGCATTAAAGAGCTCCTGTATTTGTCAATACTAAGGGTAGGATTGAACTCAGTGCCTTCTCATTGAGCTGTACCCCAGCGCTTTTTATCTTCTAGTTTGAAATGGGGCCTGGCTAAGTTACTAAGTTGCCTAGTCCAAGCTCAAATTTGCAATCCTTCCACCTTCACAGTGAAGGGATTACCAGAATGCACCACCACACCCAGTGATATTTGAGATCTACTTTAAAGTAGATATACCATGAAGAGATAATAATTTCTTTTGGTTAGGGGTTGTTTCTGTTTTGTTTTCCTTTCTACTGGCCCCGGTGCAACTCTTATTTAATTATTTATTTATTTTATTTTATTGAAGTACAAATATCAATGAGACAGTTTTAAGACACCTTAACAGGACGGATTCGATAAATTAATACATTGCAAACAGTTTTCATAATGTGTTGGTATTGTATAAGGTGCATACATGATATTATACTTACAGGCATTATTATAGCAGATGTCTCTTATCAGTAAATTAAGAGAGTGTAGCTGATGACGTATCTTATTTTTTTATACCTGAATTATATCAAAGATTCAATAATTAATACTTTCTACCTTGTTATTTTCCTAGTGATTGTCCATAGTACTAGAAGCTGACATAATATCCTGTCCAACCACAATTAGTGCAAATCTTGCCTCTCATAGAATTATGTAGAAGAATGGTGTTATCTATCCCAACTGTACTGTCTATATACACACATCATGATTTTTTCTTTCTACACCCCTTCTTTTGTCTGCACCTGTCAAAGATGTGCACTCCATTGTCATTCAACCAATTTAGGTGCCTGAACTTGATGACACAATCCAACACAGACCAGCATTCCACAACAATAGTGAGTTATCTGAAGAACTTGTTGACTGTAGCCATTTACAGCTCAACCTATTAGTATGGCCCCGCATTGTATACCTCATTTTTATACTTATCTGCTGGATGGTAAAGACCTAGATAGAGCAAGACCTATATACCAAAACATGTAGTTTTTGTTTCTGATGATGTCAGTGCAGTCCTCTCAGGGTTTATCTTGTAATCCTGTACCTTATTCTGTAGATCCTTTGTCTCTGTCATCCATGTGGATGAGTCATGGCCAATGCTTGACCAGTTTGCTCTCTGTGATAGCCTGAGAAAAAGTCATCTCTCCATGTGACTCTCCCCAGGCACACTATAGAATTTTGATGTCTTTCCTCTGTGGCTCCATAATCTTGTTCAGAAAATTTGGGGCTCAACTGAGTTTCATGATGTTGCAGTACAGGTTCTTCTATGTCCTGAGTCTTCGCTGACCTTGAAAGGCTATGGTCAAAATGTTGGCTGGTCTTGCAGCTCTTCTATTTCTCCAATTTTGATCAGTGAACTTAGGTTGTTAACCATCCAGAAGAAAAGCTGATTGGTACCCTGCAGCATATGCCATTCACTTTGCCCTATCTGACTCAATTGTTTTTAGTTGCTATTGTACATTTCTATTTGTATTTCTTCTTTTCACTTCTTATAGTAGGGAGACTATACAATATTTCCACACGTGTGTCTGGTTTATTATACTTATGAGTATATGTTCAAGTGGCATCTACTTCAATATAAATGCTTCAAGTTTATCATTCCTAATAGCTGAGTAATACTCCATTATATAGAAATAACATATCTTTTTCAACCATTCCTCATGTGATGGACACCTTGGTTGTTTCCAAGATTTTGCTGTCACAAATTGTGCTGCTATAAACATAGGTGCACATATATTACTATGATATAATGTTTTCAGTTCCTCGGAGAAAATTCCCAGGAGGGGGATTGCCAGCTTGAATGGGATTTCCAGTCCTACTCTTTTGAGGAGTCTCCACACTGACGTCCACAATGGTTGTACCAGTCTACATTCCCACCAGCAGTGAAGAACTGTGCCCTTTTCCCCACAACCTCTCCAACATTGGTTGTTGGTTGATTTCCTTATGATAGCCATTCTTTCTGGAGTGAGATGGTTTCTCAGTGTTGTTTTTATTTGCATCTCACGAATGGCTAGCGATGTGGAGCATTTTTTCATATATTTATTTCCTCCTTTAATTTCATCCTATGAGAAGTGTGTATTCATCTCAGATGCCCATTTCTGAATTAGGTCTTTAAATTTGAGGGCCCTGTGATATCTTAGTTCTTTATATATTCTAGACAGCAGACCTCTGTCTGATTGCTTATTAGTTAGGATTTTTTCAAAATTTGTGGGTTGTCTTTTCACTCTTGACAATTTCTTTTGATGTACAGAAACTCCTCAAGGAGAGCTGATCCCAGTTGTTGATTCTTTCAAGTGTTTCCTACCCCTATGTCTTCAAGAGTTCCTTCTATTTCCTCTTCCACGATATTGAGGGTTTCTGTTTTAATGTTTACATTTTTAATCCATTTTGAGTTTAACTTAGTGCATGGTGATGGTGCTGGGTCAAGTTTTAGTTTTCAGCATGTAGAAAGCCAAGTTTTCCAGAACCATTTGTTAAAGAGGCTGTGTTTCTTCCAGTGAGTATGTTTGGCCACTTTGTCAAAGATCAGATGGCTGGGTGTGTTTGTAGAAGCTTCTGCACCTTCTAATCTATTCCATTGATCCTCAGGTCTATTTTGTTGTGAGTACCATGTTAATTTTTATCACAGTGGCTTTGTAGTATAACTTCAAGTCAGGAATTGTGATGCCTCCTGCCTTGTCTTTATTGGCCAAGATTGCCTTTGCTATTCTAGGTCGTTTGTGGTTCCAAATAAATTTTAGGAATGATTTCTCTAGGTCTGGGATGTATGTTGGTGGCAGTTTGATAGGGATTGCATTAAATCTGTACAGCAATTTTGGGAGTATGGCCATCTTTAGGATGTTGGTTCTTCCTATCCAGAAGCATGGAATATCTTTCCATTTTCTGAAATCCTCTATAATCTCTTTTCTTGGGGTGTTGTAGTTCTCCATGAAAAGATCTTTGACTTCCTTGGTTAAGTGAATTCCAGGGTATTTCATTTTCTGCGGTGCTATAGTAAAAGCTATTGTTTCTATTGTTTCCCTTTCAGTGTGCTTGCTATCTGTGTAGAGGAATACAGTGTGTAATGAGATTTGGGTGCCAGTCTATTAAGTTTGAGATTATCCAGTTATGCCAGTCCTGTATCTAGCTGTTATGTTCAGTTCTTTATTGCTTCATCTCCTGTGGTTCCCCTCTGTTGGTTCCCTAGTCATGCGAGCAGGATCCGAACCGGGATGCAGAGTGAGGAGTGAAAATTCCCACTATCTTGGCTGGCTTTGGGGCGAGGGTCCAGAAAGTTGCCGGAGTTAGCCCTCCTGTCTCAGGCTGGTCGCTCTACTGGTGGGCGGATCTGGGCTTTGGTGGGTCTGCTGGGCTCCCAAAATGGCAGTGGATGTTCTTATTCACTGGGTAGGCTGTGCTGGGTCAGCCAACCTGTGCTGGGTCTGGGGTCATGGGCTGGAACCGCAGAAGGCTGGGAAGCATCCCTCCAGCGCAGTGGGCCTAGAGCCCTCACTCACAGACTGAGCTGCGCTGGGTCTTTGGCCATGTGGTGGAACCTGGAATCACTGGGAAATGTCCCTCCTGCTTGGTGGGCCTGGAGTTCTCACTCCAGGCCAACCTGCTCTGGGTCTGGGGCTGTGCAGTGGGAGCGGAGATTGCTGGGAAATGTTTCACTGGCGTGACAGGCCTGGAGCTCTCACTCACCGGCCAAGCTGCGCTATGTCTGGGGCCACGCGGGGGCTTCGGGGGGGGGTACAGGGGATCACTGGGAAATGTCTCTTCTTCCGTGCGCCTGGCATGGAGCTCTACACTCACTGAACTTTGATGCTCAGTGAGTTGGGGTAATTCCCACTCACTCAGCGGGCTTTAGGGCAGGGGATTTGAGGAGGTGCTGGTGAGTGGGCCCTGAGGTTTCAGGCTGGTCACTGCCTTGGAGAGCTTGGGGGCGGGGATCCGCGTAGCACACGCGGGAAGAAGCCAAAGGTGCTCCCTCAGACTCACCACTCACTCACTGATCTGGGAAGCTTGGTGAGTTGTGCAAATTCCCACTCACTGGAAGGGCTTGGGGCGGGATCCAGGAGGCAGCCGGAGTCAGCTGCGCCGTCTCAGGCTGGTCTCTGGGGCTGGGTGGGCATGGTGGAGATCTGGGAGTGTGTGGGCGGGATCGAGGAAGATCCCCAGGGCAACTCTGACACATGAAGTGGTTATGCTAAATATAATACACATAGAAACATCAAATACATGCTTGCAGGCAGACAGAGACTAGTACCTTGAAAGTAATGGCTGATTTCCTGGGGAACTCCACAGAAGACACCAGTGATAGCTGAGACAGAAGAGTTCAAAGTCCAACAGAGTCAGTTTATGAGGCAGCCTGGTCAATTTAGTGAGACCCTGCCTCAAAATAGAAAAAAAAAAAAAAAAGGAATAAAAATGGACTAGGGATGTAGCTCTGTACAAATGCCCTGTACTCAATAAACATCACCAACGGGCCAGGGAGATGCTTTAGTAGAATAAGCACTTGCTTGGCAAGCACAAGGGCTTGAGTCAATCCCCAGTTCTGCAAAAATCCAAAACCAAAAAACAAACATCACCATTGTCACATCTGCTGTGCACTTGCTTATAAAACTAAGAGACACCATCGGAAATAAGTTACTGTATGAACTACAAGAAAAATATCAACATCACTACAAAAATAATGTTTGCTTCAATAATTATACCAGAAAAATAAGAAAACAAGATGTCAACAAAATACAGTATCTAATCTAGAATGAGTACTTAGACTAGAATCAACATTTTTAGATGAGATCAGCTGTGTTCTTTCTTGAAAAACTAAGATAATATCAGAAATAATAATCTATATGAACTACAATGTAAACACAAACAGAAGGCTACCACAGCAATAATCTTTGCTTCAACTGTCACATTCAAGGCAGTCTTCACACATAAGTGTGTGCTCCACGTGTGTACCTCACTTACCCTGACAGCACACGTGTGTAACTTTCCTTGCCTGTGTGGTAGGCCTTTCTTGTCACCTCTCTTCCCTTCCTGTTTTGCCTGGAACTTCCCACTATGTTCTACTATTTGCCCTTATGGGGAAATAGGATGCTAAATGAAAAAAAAAATCAAATGTGTAATGAGTGCTCAGAATATACATCAATATTTTCACATCAGCTGTGTACTTGTTTACAAAACTTAAAAGATAACATCAGAAATAAAAACCTATGTAGATTACAATGAGAATACCAATAGAACTCTGCAACAAAAATATTCCTTGCTTCATGTGTCACACCTAAAGCAGTCTGCACTCTTGGAAATTGGCATGTACGTTCTGCTTTTCTGACTTTTTTTCATAAGGCAGAGTTGACATAATTTTGGTTTTCCTGTTGTCATAGTAAGTCTTTAGAGTGCTGTGTCAGATTACCAATGTGGTGCACAATTTCTTTGCATAGCTCCCTGAAGAGAACATTTTGTTTTTCCTCTGCTATCAGTTACCTCTTATGAGTTCTAGTCCCAATCTTCTAAGAAAATTTCTCTATGGTATTTCTCACTTGGTACTTTCTTTGTAAACTATCAAACTATTTGTGCCACACATGTTCAGGACTGAGGATAGCACAACCACTGGTCGATGCTTTGTGTCTCATTGCCATCATAGCTGCTGCATAACTTAGCAACATCTGCTCCTTTTTTGGTTTTGTTGTAGGAGGTCTCTATCCCAGGCTTCTGTTTTGTTAAGGTTTCCCTACCAGTATTTCCATCATGGTGTAACATTGACAGGAGAAGTTACCAATCTGTTTTTCTTTGCCATATATGAAGCCAGCGAAAATCTGAAACCCAAAGATTGTACTATAAAATTGTTTTGAAATTGCAACATTTGATTTGGAATTTTAGCTTTGTTCCTCTGCTGGTCAATTTGTGCTCTGTTAACAAATTTAACATCGATTGGAGACTGGGAAACTAGTTGTGCAGTGTCACATTCTGATTAGTTTGGGAAATGGGAGCAACAAGTCTCACAATATCACCTGATTTATTATTATGTGACTAAGGACCAGATAGCTTATCTTCAGGATAAATTTCAAAATTGCAACATAATAAATCTTCACATCTACAGGGACATACATTTTTATGCCATATTTTGACCCATTGCTATTCATATTTCTTTTACATTCTTGCAATTACCATGAAAAATCCCTGTTAATACAGCAGACTGATGAATACTTTCAGTTTAGCTTGTGAGATAACATAATAAATACGTTGTGAATATGGCTATAGGTGCATACAGACCATTTTACTTGCATATCAGCTTCTGTGTAATTCACAACATCTTGCAGCATTTCATTTGTCACCGTTTCCATGGCAGTGCTGACATACCGTCCAGTACGTTTCACCCTTGTCAAGAACCTCATTACATTTTTGGACCTAGTTCTAAGATTGGATCATTCCATTTGGTTGTGTGACAATTTTGAAATAAATCGCCTAGTCAAATATGTGTCCACGTTGCTGTATTCCTCATCATCTGAATTAGGGAGGTCTGCATCCCCCCATGTCTGTATCAACTGATTCTTTCTCCATTTCACTGTCACAAGGACTTTGGCTTCCATGGCCAGCATTAGTCACAATCATCCACCCATCCCACTCTTCTGTATTGATAATGTGGACTTTATCACAAGTGGATCATCTTCATCAACCATGCATAAATAATCTGATGCAATCATCAGATTGACTTCCTCTAAAACTTGTGAATCTAATTTTTCATGTGCCATTGTACTGAACTGGTCTATTTCTACCAGAAAAATCAAAGGAAAACTTTAAAAGAAATCCTAAAGGGAAAAGATATAGTTAGGTAGATATGCAGATAGTTTGGATATTGTACTGTCGATTTCTGCTGGTCTGTTGAAAGAAGTTAATGCTTAAATATTTTTCCTTTCATACTTACTATTTTTTCTTCTTTATTTTCCTTTTTATTTCTTATAACTTTTTATTGTTTTGTTTTCTTCTTTAAACAAATCTTGCACATTTATATCTGATAGCCTGAGTAACTGATTTAAAGATAGCATCATGTAATGCAGCAGTCATGGTTGAATTCGTGTTACTTAAGTTTGTATCATTTCTAATGCTTTTTTTCTATCATTATTTTGTATTTTTAACAAAAAAATCCTGGAGTGGTATGGGTCTACTACTATACCCTTTGTGGTGTTCAAACATATGCAAAAACTCTTTCATAGAGCATCATGTCAGTGTAAATTCTAGTTTTGCACACATGTCCATACCTTGCCTTTCCTTGTACTAAGTGGGTAATCACAAAGATTGTTTCCTGTATCCCTCAAAGAAAGGTACTGAGACACACAGTCAGCTACTATTATGTTAAAGTAAAAATTTATAGTATAAAAATAAGGGTGTGTTTGTGGGACCCCTGTTATTTTCTCCCTAATTAAGAGAAAACATCATTCCTGCATGCATCTGCAAGCTGTTTCCTGAGGGGATTGGTATGTGAGTCTGAATAGATCCAGGTAGGGATAGAGAGGTTCACTTTTAAGGTTGACAGTGTTGTTCAATAGGTCAGACTAGAGAAGAATGAACACAGAGAAAGGAAACTTGTTTTTTCTCTTTTGAAGCTGAGATGCACTGTTTCTCTTGCCTTGGGCACCAGAACTCCAGATTCTATGGCATTCAACTTTGGACTGACAGTTAGACTTATAGCACCCTATGTTCTGAAGCTTTTGGACTTGGACTGAGGAGTGCTATCAGCTCTCCAAGGTCTCCAGCCTGAAGACACCTTGTTAAATGACTTCTCACCAATTATAACAGCATAGCCAATCCCTAAGTAGTCTCCCCCCCATCTGTCCTTCGCTCTGGAGAAGTGGTCTAGTATAAATCCTTTGCTTAGAAAACAAGTTCTTTAGGGGCTGGGACTGTGTCATCATTGTCATCCAGTCCTAGAAGCTGCCTAAGTATCTAGGTAGGGAAGATGTTGGACAAGTGTGGAAGGAAGGAAGGCATCAAAGTTTCACTTTGTCCTGGCTCTGTGCTCTGTCCTCACTCATCAGAATTGGTGACTAAGTTGTATTCTCAGCCTTCCCCAGTGGTATTTCTCTGTTCTCAAATAGTCTTGAGAGGTCCACAGGATGTGGGCATGCCCTCCTTTCTTTGTCATGCTAGAATAAAGGGCCACACAGAATCTTCTTCCCATCTAGGAGATCTCAGGATGGTTTTGCTCAGTAGGAAAGCAGAAGTATTTTCTCCTGCACAACATTCAGGTGCTAGGTGTAGTAAGTGATGAAAATTTAACATAACAAAGGAAGAGGGAGCAGAAGTAGTAGAGAGGAGGCCTGCTAAATTCAGCTTCCCTGATTAGGGAGGACAGAGGCACAGGGAAATATATGGATCTGGAGCTGTGAACCTTGGTCCTTTCTCTTGGCAGAGTCTGGAGAGAATGACAGGAAAGAGGCAGGAAGATGTGGCCATGGGTCTTGGGATGCTGGTGTCAAAGGGTCCCTGAGGTCATGTGGTGCAGATGCAGCCACTGTGTGCCTGGAGGATGAGGACCATATCTCCCACTCCAGTCCCATCCCCATGTTGGGGAGTGAGCCCAGTGCCTTGTGTACACTAGGTGAATACTGTAACACTAAACCATGTCTCCTTCAGCCCAAGAAGAATATTGTCTAAATGTCTGTCTGAATCTTCAGGCTGATAATTAGCTTTATTATGTAAATAAAATGCTTAGTGTAGCCCTTGCACAGGCTGGGCACTTGGTGTTAGTTTTTCTTGCTCTTGGCTTCCTTCTCTTTCTTATCTTTTTTATTTCTCTTCCCTACTTCCTCATTCCTGTCATTATTATCAAACACAAAACAAGTTTTCATTCTCAGTTGTCCTCGTAAATCAATAGCATTTCAGAACTTTCTAGGTGTTCATTGCTTTGGTAGGTTCTGCACGGTGGGGCTCTAAATGAAATCAAGGTTTCTGGGTAGAACAGGAATTCTGGAAAGTGGAACAAGGAGACCACATAGCCTTGTGTGACAGGCAGTGGGGTCTGTGTTGGCAGCTATTGGCAATCTCAGGGCCAAGGACTATTGGAGTAGGAAGAAAAAGCCAGAGATAAAGTGGAGGCCCAAACAGACTTGGAGAGGTCCAGAGACTTGCAGAAGTTCATACAGTGAGTCAGTCATAGAATGTGAAAATAGTCATTTTGATATTTTCTTTCGAAATATCCAATAGTTACCCCACTCTAGACTGAAAACTCCATGATGTATTTAACACTTACTGCACATTTACTGTGCCCCAGCCAATATGTAAGCACTTCTATTGGAATCATTTCATAATCAGTGACTCTCCACCATGTATAGAACCAAATCTTCTTTCTTTAGCAAGAGCCTGGTAGGCTGACTCCACCAACCTTTTGAGGTTTTTCTTCCATTACTCAGCATCTGCCACTTTCACTGGTCAGACTGCTGCCTAGGCCATTACTGTTCACCCTTCCATCCTGCTCCAGTTCAGCCCCAGCCCACTGCAGTTCCTAGTCTGCTTTGAGGCCTACTTCCCAGGGCTTGTCACTTGCCAAGGCAACATCTACAGATGCTTGCAAGAGAGTGGTGAGTGGTGTATTCACATGGAATGAGAAGGGGTGGGCACAGTAGAGGGGGAGGGAGAACACTGGACGTTATGTGGAGTAGCCATAAGATCTTCCTTTATTCAGTGACTTATTCTTGAACATTGCCTGAGTCCCTGCTGCTCCATGCAGTGGGTGGTAGGGGGTCTAGGGAGATAGCAGGCACACATGATTAGAGCACAGGACAGATTGCTAAGAACAATAAGGAAGTATGTTCATCATGAGAGCTGGATGTTCATGTTCAGAGAAAAGCAGATGGAGTCATCAAGGGCACGGACATGGGGTGTGGGTAGCATGTAAATTGGGATGGGTACAGCACAAAGTACCTTGGGAAGGACCACAGCGGTGGGGTCCTGGAACTTATCATGGAGACGAACTAGAAGTGTCTGTAGATCAGGGATTGTAACAGAGACCTCAAAACAGTATGGAGGGCCTCAAAAGATTGAAAACAGACCCAGTACATGATTCAGCAATCCAAATACTGGGTATAGTCCTGAAAGAATGAAATCAGTATGTTAAAGAGACACGTGCTCTCTCATGTTTACTGTAGCACTATTCACGATAGCCAAGAAATAGCATCAACTTACGTGTGCATCAGCTGACGGATGGATAAAGAAAATTCAGTGAGGACACACAGTGGAATACTGTTTGGTCTTAATAGAAGAACGAAATTCTGTCACCTGGATTCACATGGATGGGACTAGAAGACCTAACAGGTTAAATGAGCCAGGCCAGCCCAGAGAGAGAAACAGCACATGATTTCATTAACATGTAGAATCTACAAAAGTGGATCTCATAGAAGTGGAGAGTAGGGTATGAGGGGCTGGGGAGATAAATGTAGGAGGGATTGGGAAAGGTTGGTTAATCAGGGCTGAATTACAGTTCAGGAGAAACGAGTTCTTAGATGTTGCATGTACTATAAGTGATGGTAATGAACTGTAAATCTCAAAAAAGGTATATAGAGTCAGGTGTGGTAGCACACACATGTAACCCAGCAGTTGGGAGGCTGAGGCAGGAGAACAGCCATGAATTTGAGGCCAGCCTGGGCTATATACTGAGACCCTGTTTCAAAATAAAACAAGACAAAACAAAACAAAAAATGGAAGGATATTGAATATATTCACCTCAGAGAATAGTTTGTAGAGATCTGTTTAATTGATCATCAGTACACAATGTGTTATCGCATGCATTGAAACACCACATAGTACTTCATAAATAGGTTCCATTTGCTTTCTTTTTTTTGTACCAGGAATTAAACTCAGCACTTTGCATTTACTAAGCAGGTTCTATGCTGCTGAGCTATGAGCTATATACGCCCCCATCCCATGTATACTTTTCATGTGTCAATTAAAAGAATAAAAATAGGGGGCACATGCCTATAATTTCAGCCCTCAGGAAGCTGAGGTGGGAAAATTGTCTCAAATTTGAAGTCATTCTGGGCTACATAGTGAGTTCAAGGTCAGCCTGAACTATGTAGTAAGACCCTATTCAAAAAAGAAAAAAAAAAGGAGCCTGTTAACCTTACTGAGTATATGGAATACATTAGATATTCTCCTAAAAGATTACAACATTGTCCCATTGCAACATTGTCCCCATTTTACAAGTAGGAACCTGGAGGACAGAGAAGTGACATTAAGGCAATGGCTGGGATGGGCAGCATCTCTCCTCCTGGCATGGGCTGGAAGGCATGGGAAAAAGTGGGTAGAGGAGAAAATGAGTCACTAAGTGGTCTCGCTGCTGATCACAGGATCCACAAGAGGCTGGTCACAGCCTCTTCGAGGCTGGCAGGTCGCAGGCTGCACTGAAGTAGGAAGCCCTCCTCGGGTCTGCATGGGGTACCAGGGATGCATGGGGGAAGACTTTCCACACACACATCCCAGGCAGCACAACAGGTCCCTCCACTCTGCTGCCCCCAGGCCCATGTCTGTCTCTTTTTGTTTGTGATTACTGAAGGTATTTGCATAAAAACAGGTTTTCTCAGTCTTCTGAGGGCCTGGCTTCCTGCTGCTCCTTCCCACCTGAAGCTGTAATTCTCCATTTGTGGCTCAATAACCATCTCCCAGGTGGCTAATTACAGGCCATATGCTCTGGTGGAGTGCTGGAAAGGTGATTGGTACACACTCACATCAACTCCGGGCCTGTCCTTTGCAGTGCTCCAGGGCCTTTGGCCGCTGCTTCCCTCCTCAGGTACTGTCCATTTTGCAGATATCTCCAGCTGGGCTTAACTGGGCATTCACTAGTCTGCCAGGTGGCAAAAATCAACAAAAGATCCAGCGATGTCTGCTCTTGAAATTCCATGCAGATGGAGGCAAGGAGGAAGAGAGCTCTGGCCTAGGGGTCTGGAAGTTGCCTTCTGGTCTTAACTGAGGAAATTGTTGTGAGATTTTTGGAGAAATCTCTTTATTTTTTTGATTCTTCCCTTTTTTCTTTTATGAAAGGAGAGATTTTGGTTGGACCAGTGGTTTCTTGTTTGATTTGTAGCTATGTGATAAGATGGCAGTGGGCATTGGGGACTTTAAAACACCTTGAACTCATTGCTAACACCTGGGGGAAAGGATCTGTGCTTATTTGTCTTAGAGCCTCCATTATACAGGGCGGAACTTGTTGCAGAAAGTACAAAAGTTGATGTGTGCTGAACCTTGGAGGAATTTCAGCAAGTCCAACCAGGACTATCCTTTCACCCTGTCGAAGCTGGGTAGGCTAAGAAAGCCATGAGTGTTTTAATGACTGTCAGTACCTGAAAGCTGTACCCACTGGGTTTTCGAGTCTCCCCAATGGACTGTGCATAACTTAAACAGGGAATAAATCTTCAGGCTAGGTGTTGGTTACATAAAGAGAAGTTTAACAAGAAGGCTCAAAATCAGGTTCAAAAAGTGATGGAGATCCTGGAGAGGAGGTGACTCAAGAGACAAGTGCATTTCAATGTTCATGATAAACTGAATAGCCCATGTCCTATGACCATCCAGCTGCAGGGTGGTGGAGAAGAAGCTGGCCTCACTAAGCAGCCATGGGCTCTGGCCACCAGGAAAATGATAATGGAGTGTGGGATACAGGAGAAGATGAGGATTCTGACTTACCAAAACTGACAATGGACCAGTGTACTCAGTGACTCTGATTCTGGTGTGTTTATCTGGAGCTCTGTTTGGTAGTTTTAGGTGATTTTCATGACAAAGATTGGGAGAACATATTCACACATACATTTTCATCTTTAAAAACATCTGTGTTCCTGGACTCTTTGTGAAAGAATTTATATCACAAGGATATGGATAAAGGCAGGCCCGAGTCCAGTCTACAAGGCTCTGGGTCCAAGATACATTTCCTACAATGACACAAATATAGGAGACTTACCTTTTCTGTATTATATCACTATTTGGTGGGAGTACTTGTGACAGCTACCTTGCCTATTCTTTTTTTGTTGAGTTCCATGAGCTTGTTTTATCATAAGGGATTTCAAGGGACCCAGTGTAATAATGGCCCAGTGTAATAATGGCTGTGAACATAATTTATAACACTCAGGATATACTCCTGCTTCTAGTCACAATCAACAATGATATAACATATCATTGTATCTATTATGCTAATTTTCTGGGTAAGTGTGGGTTGGTGGCTACTGGCAGAGAAACGTACACCTTTCCTTTCATCATTAATTCATATCCAGTTTGCTAATTTTTGTCTCTGCAGTTGACATGTCAGTTGCAAGTGTCCAGTGTTGTTTGCATAGCCTCACTGCACCTGAATTATTATTATTATTATTGTTATTATTATTTATTAGCACTATGACTTCTTCTTTCTCAAAGCAGAATATCAAAAAGTTGCATCCTAAAGCTTAGGCTACCGGCATGAGATCTGGGTGTTTTTAGTCAGCTAACCCTGTGCAAGACCTGGCATCAGAAATGAGGGATGTGTGACATTGGTTTGGAAAGAGAAGATGCTCATACTGAACGTGACAGAGTTGTGTGCTTCTTGGAAGGCAGCAGTGGAAGGATTTCTGTCATTCAGTCCTGGCCATCGTAGGTGCTTCTTTGTAATGGTTGTGATGCTTTTGCTTTTTTTTCCCCTTACAAATGTTTCTGCACTTTGTGGATTCAGAGTCAGTTCTCCGCTCTTCTCAGAGATTCAGAGTTGTCTAATAGTCTTTACTATGTTCATCTCATCCATAGATTAGGTGCAGTGAGCTATGCTGTTTGTAGCTAAGATCTCGCTGTAGAATGAGAGTCACAGCTGGAGTGGGTTCTCAGAGTTGCAGAGCTTCATCTCTGTGCAGAAGTGAGTTCACAGACATTCAGGCACCAGCAGGCCAGATAGATGCGGCCACTGCTGGCTGCAAAGAAGACATCCTATCTCATGGTCCTTGACTCACAGAACTACCTCCTACATCAGTTTCTAGCTCACTGCAGCCTTGATGTCTGCCAATGGGGACTGCCGGATCTAGGGAAATGACCTGGTAAAACCTTTTCAAAATTATAGATAAAGAGCAAAATAAAAGACAATAATAGAGAAATAGAGAGAGATTTTTTTTGCAAAGTGGAGGATGACCAGGAACTGAGTAGGGAGAGAAAAGAGGAGGAAACAAGAGTTGAAATGTGTTATATTCCTTTACCAATTCCCCCCAGTGAATGCAATCACTGTGTATTGTAACCATGTCTTAATAGAACATGAAAATTGAAGGCAATGAAATCAAGTTCTCCTATTTGTTTCCATCATTGGTTTGGGCATCTATTTTGTGGCCTTGGCTCATGCTGACCCTCAGAATCTTTCTTTCTATTCCAAGGAGCCTGTATATCCTTTATTTGTGTTAGTTGTGTGATGAAAAACAATTTTACCTCTTTACAAATGATACTGTAGTCCTTAAGAATATGGAGATAGGTAAAAACTAGTGGAAGACATATACGTAACAAGAGATATAATATAGAGGAGACAGAGCAAGAATGAATGTGAGGGGGTTGGAGAGAGAGAGGAGAGCAACAG
The DNA here is from genome assembly GCA_004027165.1 of Ctenomys sociabilis. Classification (NCBI taxonomy): domain Eukaryota; kingdom Metazoa; phylum Chordata; class Mammalia; order Rodentia; family Ctenomyidae; genus Ctenomys; species Ctenomys sociabilis. Next base: position 83,426 of record PVKA01002918.1, on the reverse strand, counting down.
AGAGATAAGAGAGAGAGAGAGAGAGAGAGAGAGAGAGAGAGAGAGAGAGAGAGAGAAATGGAAAAAGGAAGCTTTTGGCTGCTTCAGAAATAATCTCTAATAAATGAGTTCCTGTGGCTCAGCCTATGCTGGCGCTCATGCCTGTGGGCTGGCCTATGTGTGGAGGTTTCAGTCTGTGCTTCCCAAGATTATGTCATGAAATGCACTGTGGCTTCCTCCATGGCCTCTGAGGTCTTTCTTTGTGGAAGAAGCCAGTTGCCACCTTGGAAGCCTAACACACAGCTCTGAGGAGAGTCCACACAGAGTGAAACCAACTTAAAAGTGCCAACTCACTGGCCACATGGGTGAAACTCCTCCCATTCTTACAGATGACTGGAATTCCAGCTGGTATTTGCCAGTCGAGGCCTGGGAGACTTCTAACTATATCTGACCAACCAAGCTGCTCCTACACCCTGAGGTACAGACATAATAAATACTTATTGATGCTTTAGGTCCTTAGATGTCAGCCTGTTACTGACCGTATTACTCAACACAGTCCTACAGATTCCCTTGGTGAAGAAGCCGTGGTTTCTGAAGGAAGAGTTACAATAGAGACAGCCTCTTCCTGTGGGTGTATTGTTCTAAACAGCCCCAGTCGTTGTTCACTGAGTAGGAATTCTTCTTTGGCTCTGATAAGTAACTAAACATAATTTCTGGGTTTCAGTATCACTGCCTCTGAAATTCTCTTGAGTCTATTTTCATAACTCTAATTTGATAGGAAAGTGGATGTGGGTAAGTCATGCGCTGTTATCTTGCTGTCCTCCTAGCCAGGAAATGTACAATCTATTGCCATCTCCATGTTTTTGATTATGCAATCCATCAGTACACATTTGTTTAGCTCATATCTAAAAAATATATCTTCTTGCTTGTTCCTTCATTTATTTATTATTTATAACTGTCACTGCATTGTTCTATCATGTGACATAAAACATGCATAAAATACAAATTTAGGAAATATGAAAGAAGAGCAAATATCAACTGAAATTCTAATACTTTCTGTTTCTATCTAAATGGTTATCTTGAGTACAGCTGGTGGATGTGACCTTCTTCCACTTTGGAGACTCTTGCTCAATAGTTAACTGTTAATATTCTTGTATTATCTGTATATTCTTCAAGGGGAGAGGTTATGCCTTATTTATTTCTTCTGGAATTAGCAGGTGACTGTTCCATCCATGTTTCTTAAAGGAAAGAAAGAATTAACACATGGTTGAGTGGAGGAATATCTGTTTCAGTATGGTACTACATTCAAGGAAGATGAAGATTAGTATAATGTGTGAAGAACATGAAGCTTAAACGTGTTCTCTTTGCCTTCCTGCATTGTCTCAGTGCTTAAGATTTAAGTGTGGGTATATCTAATTCCAAAGCCATGTTTATCATTTAGAGTTCCCCAGATTATGAAGCCCCCTATATCCTCCACACTGAGAACTGGCTCATATACTAATAGAGAAAAGGCCCTGGTTTTATATCCAAGAGAAACTCTCTGCACAAAACACTTTTATCCTTCTCCTTCAAGCTGTCTTCCAGGCCTGGCTCCCTGGCACATGCACTCACTTAGTGAAGGCTGTTGTAGCAAGTCCACATGTTCAGAGGCTTTATTTGGCCATTAACTTGCTTGCTCCACTAGGGCTCAGGCTGCTGGGATATCTGTCTTCTTACATTTCCTGGGGCAAAGTTGCTGTGGCAGACACAATTATAACTAGCTTGTCAAGTCTATTTGTTGGACTGGGCATGTTTCTTCCCTGTCAGTCAGCTTGGCTTTTCATCACTATGGAGGCTTCTGAGCTAGTGAGTGAGTTAGACTCAATGTTGTGGTTCCTGAAATCCACTGGTATTTCTGGCCTGGGGTTGTGCAAGCAAATGAGAGCCTAGAAGAAGGCAATGGATGAGAGGAATAGATAAAGGTAGTGCATTCTCTCCCTCTCTCTTCTTCCTTCCTGTCCTCTCCTCTCTCTCTCTCTTTTCTTCCTCCATCCTTCCCTCTATCTCCCCTCCCTCCCTCCTTCTCCTCTCCTCTTTCTCCCTTTTTTCTTCCCTCCCTCTCTCCTTCCCTCCTCCTCCCTCTATTCTCTCTCTCTCTCTTCTTCTCTCTCTCCCTCTCCACCTCTCTCTCCCTCCCCCTCTGCCTCCCTCTCTCCCTCTCTAGTCTCTCTCTCTCTCTCCCTCTCTCTCCATTCTCCTCTCAGTCTCTCTCTTTATGAATTCAGAGTCATGGGATCAGCTGGATTTTGATCTTTGCCCGGTTGTTGACCTCAGGATTCCTTCATTGTTGCTGAACCTTGGATAAGACAGCTCAGCTGGGCCCAGCGGATTGGAAGAAATACTTGGACACGCATATACAAATAGCAATATTGCAGTATATATGGCTGCCAAGAGCTTTTCTTTGCCTTCAATAATAGCTGCTGTACTGCATGATGTTATCCTCAAATTAGTTGTTTAGGTCATCTGCAAAATTGGTTAAAAAAATGAAACAAAACAACACCAACAAAAAAGTTATAAGAAGTTGAAAAGAAAAAAAAAAGTTATAAGAAATTAAAAGCAAAAGAAAAAAAAATTAGCTGCTCCTTTCAAAAGATCATCAGAAATCAACAGCACAATTATCCAAGGCATCCTGTATATATACATAAATATATGTTTCCCTTATTTCTTTTGTCCTTTTCCTCATCCCAGTTTTCCCAGAGCTTTTAAAACTGTGTGGACAAGTTTGAGCCCCTAAATGGTTTAAAACAAGAACAAAATTTTTATTTCTCATTAATGCTTCACATCTATTGTGGTCAGCAGGGTTTCTGCCTCCCTCTGGGCTTGGGCTGGTAGAAGGGCCATAATTCTCCAAGGCCACATTAGAGAGGAAAAAAAAAATGAGTGCAGAATCTCTTATATTGCTAACAGTGAGACTGTCACCCAGGCTGACACAATCACTTCTATTCCTATTTCACTGGCTATGGCAAGTCCAATGGATATGATTGTTTTCAGTGGGGACAAGAAAGTAGAAAATACAATGTGATTAGAATAAGAATCAGAAAGAACCATAGTTTATGTGTGAGTGGCTCTAATAGCGGTCACCAAAGCCTTTCTAGTTTTAGTACTAACTGTCAGTGATTGAGGCCCTATCTCACTGTGGAGGGCCAAATAAAATCCACTTGGAGAAGTTTGCATCTTAATTTTCAAAACTTGTACAGGACAACCTTATATAGCAACACACACCTAGCAGATCTGATTAAGAAGCTTCAGTGGGGGAAATTTCTTTATGGTGTCCTTATAAGGAAGACAAGAGACCCAGATTTAGTAGAAGAGATATGAGGATAATGAGGATAGAAGCAGAAGTCAGGGTGACTGGAAGAGGACCATAAGCCAAGGGATGCAGAAGCTGGAGGAGACAAAGTCATGGATTTTCCTCTAGGGCTTTCAAGATAGCACAGACCTGCCAGGACCAGGATTTTAGCTCAGAAGTCTGGAGTCTTCTGCTTTCCAGACAAGATAATACATTTGTACCACTGAAGCTACAGAGTGTGTGCCTGTTTGTAATAGCAACAATAGGAAGATGGCATACCCACTTTTTGCACTGCCTTTAAAGCTGGAATATACATATAACCTGGTATCTATTCATTATAAACAATTGACTCTGTATTAGTTAGTTTTTCATCACTGGGACAAAATACCTGGCATCCAAAATTTAATGGAAGAGAAGCTTAATTGGCTTATGGTTCCAGTTGGCCCAGTCCATGGTGAGTGGGCTCCAAGGCAGAAATATGGTAGAAGTGCACGCCAGGAGGACTTGATGAGTAAGGAGCACACAGAAGAGTTCCAGCAAGAGTTATCCCCTGCAGTGTCACCTCCCACAGTGACCCCACACCCTCTCCAATTGGATCCCACCTCCTAACAGAACATTCAGCTATGAATATCAGTGGGGTATAGGACCCACTCATAATACAATAATCTCTTCAAGGATCTCTTTTTTATGTGTTTAGTACAGGCCACAGGGTCTCACTACACAGATCCAACTCTTAGTGATCTACCTGTTTCCAGCCTCCTAAACACTGGGATTACAGCTGTGCACCACCATGTCCAGTCTCAATTGGAATCTCAGTGTGCCATGGGGGCAGAGCTGGGACGGCATGGCACACTGGAGATTGAACTCTGGTCCCTGCTTCTGCCTAAACGGGAGCTTCACTCTGTTCAGCTCCCTGGATGGTGTTTCTTCAGGGATCTCTTACTCCACTGAAGTTGATGATCAGGTTCACAGGCAAAGCTCCAAATTTGTATTTAAAGATGGGACTTAAAGAAGGGGCTAAAGCCTGAATTCTATTCCATTGGTGTGATGGAGAATGTTTTGATTACTCTTCTCTCATTGCTGGGACAAATATCTGACATTCAAAATAAGGAAAAGAAAGGTTTATTTAGCTCACAGTTACTGGATGTTTCATAGTTCAAAATAGCCTGAATTATTTAGCAAGACCTCAGAAGCCTTATTTGCTCAGGAAAGAGGTACAGTGTTTTTGTCTTCTCCACAGACACTGTTGCCTCTCTCTATAGGGTCTAGAAGAGAGGATGGCATGCCATTGGGTCCGGGATGACCCTTTCAACACCTCTGAGGGACGGCTGGCCTGGGGAGCAGCGCATGCCATCAGTTTAATGGTTTGTGCCTTTTTGGCCCCACCCCTCGAGCCCCACCCTGGTCCTCTGGCCCCGCCCCTCAAGTCACTCCCTAGGCACAGGCCACTACTACTGAGAGGCACCCAATTTTCTAGAAAAGCAGGGGTACAGCTCTCAGCAATTAGTGCAGGTGGCCTGTGCCAACGTGAGTGTTCTAGCAGCAGCAGCAATGGCCCTTCCTCAGTACATTTGGAGCACTGGTCAGGTTTTCGATCAGATATTTAGCTTTAAAGCCCATTTATGTCCTGGTTCTCCAACATTTCTTCCGTCTTTCAAAATTCTTTTAATAAAAGATTGAAGGGATTTTGTTAACTGCAACTGAAAACCCGGACAGAGGTGTTCTGATTATCTTTCATTGTGGCTTAAAGGCAGTTGTCCTTTTCCATAGTTTGGCGGGTTTATTGGCATCTTTCCTCTGGACATTGTCTTGCTTGGAATTGGGAAGGCTGCTTTCATCTGGAAACTCCTCCAGAAGCTCCATTGGGAATGAACTAGAAGGGCTCCTAGCAGGCTGAAGTCACTGGGAGCCAGCGGGGGTGTGGTGCGGGGAGCTTAGCTGGGTTGTCAGGTAGGGGCTTAGGTGTCTCCTGCAGGTGGGCCTTTCCACATGGCTGGTGGGGCTGGCTCATGACATCTCTGCTGGGTTTCCAGAAGGAGCTCTAAGGGACACAACATTAATTTTGCTGTAACCTATTAGTGAGAAAAGGTACCCAAGTTCTGGGAGAGGCATTTTGCTGAGGGATTAAGCTGCTGTCTATCACAAAATATGGAACCTATGCACAGACTGCTACAGAGGGTCTGCTGGAGCTGCAGGATGGCATGGCTGGGCTGGACAAATAGCTCAGTGGATTAAAGCACCTGCAAGCAGGCACAGGAACCAGGGATGCAATCCCCAGGCCTGCTGTGCTAGCCCTGCCCCTGGGCACACTGAGACTATGACTGAGACAGGTGTGGTGGCATATGCCTATAATCCCAGCACTTGGGAGGCTGTAGAGAGGTGGATCACTACGAGTCCAATCTAGCAGTAAGACCCCGAACACCCTGGAGACCCTTCCCTAAAATACAGGAGGGCATGGCTGACTCTGTTCAAGGAAGGCAGGGGAGCTTCATAGAGGAGGTGGCACTGGAAAGAGGAATGACTCGTTGACATATTCAGAGGATGAAAGCATTTGGGATATGATAGTTAAGGAACCATTTATATCCCAATTTTGGCTTTGGAATAAACAATGAACCACTAGCACGGTGAGGACAGACCAGAGAGGAAGAAGGAGGGGCAAACTGGAGCTGCAATGTTAGAAGCCATGTGTTGCATCCTTAGGCTATGACACCTTGGAAGTCATAGAAAGCTTTAAGCAGAGAAGTGACAGAATCTGATCTCTGTAAAAAGGCTGAAGTGGGGAGTGAGTAATACAATTTACTTTTCTGTCTTTGTTTACATTTAGTCACTTTCCTCTTTTCACTCCATTTGAGACACATTTGGATTATTTACCCAATAACAATGTAAACAACCCACATGGCATATGCCACATAATGCAGGAGGCTTTCACTGCTATCGTGATTTCTGATTCAGTGCAGGATGCAACGAGTTTGTCAGAATTAGTGTCACCCTCAACTCACTAGCAGTTTAGTCCTTTTTGCCATGAACAACTGGAAGCCCAGTAGCCCAAAGCAATGGATGTCCACTGTGTTTCTGGAGCTGCTACTGGGGTGTGGGAGGGCTGAACTGGTGTGGGCTGTGTTCAGCTGGGTGGCTGTGGCTCAGATTGCACCTCTGGCTGACCCTGACTCCTCCCTTGGGGCTGCATCCCAAGGGCCGAAACTGTCCAGGCAAGCTGGAGTCAGTGAGTCACCAAGGCCAGCCCATTCTCACTGTTAAGTCTTTCCTCCACTCCTGAAAGCTAAAGCAGAACATGGATCAAATCTAAGTCAGGGCAGCAAGGGGGGTGTTGGATTGGATGGACAGTTCATCACTGGGGCAGAAGAACTGGACCTGATTCAATCTTGCCCAACAGAGAAGACACTTAGGCTCACAGAAATAAAGGTTATCTCAGTGGTTTTCATAGGACCTAAAGGGAAGCCTGTTGTGTGAAGGCCATTTCTCTCTTTCTTACCCTGCATGGTCACTAAACCCTCATGCCAACGTCAAGCAATATTTGTGCTGTGTTTCAGTTGCTTCACTTAGCATGATAACCTTTAACTTTGTCAATGTTTTCACAAAGAACAGGATTATCTTTTTTCATTTTTCATGTGTTTAATAATATATAAAATTTATTAAACTCAGAAGACGTCCCAGGAATCGTTACAAAGAATTTGTATATATTAATGAGTTTAGTATTCATGTAATCCTATGAGGTGTGGATATAGTCCTGCCCCTACCTCCACTTACTGAAAGGAAAAGGATGTGTAGAGAAGGGTCTGCTCTTACCAAATTTCATGTGGACAACACTGTGTTATTGAGTGTAGTCACCATGTTGTCTGTTAGATCCCCAGAATGTATTCTTCTGAATTTGTACTCTGACCAGTACTTCCAGTTTCTTCAAAGCCATTCTTTCTGGAGAGATGGCCCATAACAATACACATTTGGATGCTGTTATAGGTGTTCTCATGTCTTGAAGTTGTTTTATCCTAGACTTTGGTTTAAAAATCCTGTTGTAAGCCAATCTTGCAAATTCATATCCATTGTATTTCTTGCATTAAATCTGTTTCTCTAGAAAACACATAAAAAAGTCCCTGCTTTATAAAAATGGTCCCTGTGTTTTGAAATATCTCTTGCACACACTTTGCAGCCCCCAAATCTTGTCCCTTCTTCCCCTGCAAAACCTGTGCCTGTGCCCCGTCTCCTTTCCTTCACCAGCTCCTCTAATCTCCTGGTCTGTGCACCATTTAGGTGAGGAGAGCCTACATATTTCTCTTTTCACATGAGGGTCAAGAGCCAGTCCTGAATAATCCATGCACGGTGCCCAGCTTGGGGTGGGCTGGCTCTCATGCACCCCACAATCCTGTGCTTTTGTCTTTGTTTCATTCCACCATCATCCAGTTGCCAGTCAGTTATATATAGCTCATAGCAGATTTTATTTCCAGCTTCGAAGTGACATGTGCTGTCAGCAACACCACAGAACACTTCATTGATTTTTTAAAGGGGCATGGAAGAGGAAGTAAAGTTGCTTATGTGCCCAAAGCTGTGTTCTGTGAACTCAATCCATTGACTCCATAGGAATGTCTCCTTTTCCCAAATGGATTTTCACATTTGGTACACAGGTGGCCCTCAGGGTGAATGGACCCACCCATTATCTCAGGTTAATTCAGCCAAAGTCCCAGCTGTGGGGGAGGCGAGGTGCCGAGGATTAGAGCAACCATCAAGCCTGGAGAAAACTGTTGAGGAAAAGCAAGGATGAGAGGGGAGGCATCTAGTTGCTTTGGGATCTTGTCAGCAAAGGGAAAGGGATTGTTTCTCTGCTTTGTTGCATGTTGGGACAATGGCAGGGGAAGGAAGCATTTCTAGGAATCCTTCCCAACCACAGCTAGAGTGTAGCAAGACAGCGAACAGGGCTGTGCTAGCTTTTCCGAGACATGGGGCACTTTTCTATGTTCTTATCTCAGGCATAATCAAAGGAGCTCTGGACAGAGCTGCAGAGGGATGGACACGCAAAAGCACTGCAAAGAGAAGGCAAGATAACCTGGCCTTGGAGGCCAAGCCGGGGGCATGAAGCTGAGTGTACAGTGCTGATCACAGGGGGACCTCCTGGCCTCAGTAATGGCCTGAGTAGCTTTCCTACCCTGCACTGCTAGAAATGGCTGGCACACGGGATTCTTCTTAAGCATGCAGTGATCCACAGGCAGTCCCTCTGCTGTCCAGAGCAATGGACAGCACTGCACTTGCACCTATTAGCTGATGAGCAGAGCTGGACTGTGATGAGGCTCCTGTGTGAGGTGAGCAGGGACTGGGGACTGGGTGTCTGTGCAGTGTTTACTGCTCATCTCTGGGCTTAATTAGCTCTCTAAGAAAACACTAGAGTAGGAAGCAGCCCTAGGAGAGAAGAAAAGGTGGGGGGAGAGACAGAGAGAGATAGACAGAGAGAGAAATAGACAGAGAGACAGAGACAGAGAAAGAGAGAGATAGACAGGGACAGAGACAGAGACAAACAGAGAGAGAAATAAGGAAAGACAGAGACAGAGAAAGAGTAAGAGAGGAAAGAGTAAGAGAGACAGATGGAAAGCCGGGCGTGGTGGTGCATGCTTGTAATCCCAGCACTCGGGAGGCTGAGGCAGGAGGATTGTTATGAGTTCGAGACCAGCCTGAGCTACAAAGTGAGCTTAAGGCCAGCCTGAACTGCATAGTGAGACCCTGTCTCAAAAAGACAAAAAATAAAAAATAAAAAATAAAAAAAATAAAAAAAATAAAAGAGAGACAGATGGAGACAGAGACAGAGACAGAGACAGAGAAGAGAGATTGATCCTGCTCCAATATCTAGCACTGAACCTGCTCAGGCTGCCTATTAGAAAAAGAGAAATCTGAGAAAGAGAGACAGAGAGAGAATGAGAGAGAGAGAGAGAGAGAGAGAGAGAGAGAGAGAGAGAGAGAGAGAGAGAGAGAGAGGCCCTGAGGTAGTAGCTTTAACCTGGACTTTCATTATTTTAGACTTTAAGAAGGAAAAGAAACAAGAGCTAATTTGTGGCCTGACCTTTCAAGCCTACTTGCTGTAATCTCCAGCACTGGCCTGATTGCCCACTGCCCTGGAGTCTGCCAACCACTGGCCAGATTTCCTCCTTTGAAAGGTAGGAGCAGAGGGGCACCAGGAATACTGCATAGTTCAGAGATGTTCCTCCTTATTCCTGTCCCTTCCCACCCCTTTCTTTGGATAGCTTTCCCAAGCTGAGTGGGGAAAGGGAAAGGGCTCCCTCTGTGCATTGCCTGTTGCATGGGAAACTGGGTACAGCCATCCTCCTGGTCTGGCTCAGTCTCTCCTCTCTGCAGTGCTCTGGGGAAGGTCTATGTTCCTCGCGCTGTTCATGAAGAATCTGAAATGACCATCTGTACTGATGGGCTTGCCTTGGTCTCCCCTCTGGAGCAGAGGCTCCCAGGAGTGATGAGCTTATGCTTTTGACTCATGGCCATGTCCCCAGTGGCTAGTGCAGCGACTGGCACCTGGCATGTGCTGAAGAACCACTTGTGGAATAAATGCACAGAGTAGATTACTCAGCGATGGCCTCATAATTTCAACTGAGGTTTGTGTTTCTGTGTGGAATGCTATATATGTGATCAAAATAATACAGTGGATATTGAAATATAAAACCTTATTACAGTAAAAACCACCTTGCCAGTCACACCCCTCAGAATTCTCCCCTTTGCTTAGATACACTAATTTCACTGTTCTTGTCATGTTAGAAGTGGTTCTGAAAGTTCTTTTTTATGAATATCTATAGGAGGTGAGATAAGAAATACAGCCCCTGCCAGCGGAAAGTCACATTCATAAAAATAGTATGGCACGTCCTCGTCTGCCCACATCAGGCACTGTGTGACATGGTCTCTGCTCCACAGGCAAAATGACCACACAGAAACACCATCTTGAATCTTCTCAGGATATCTAGACAGCCAGGATGGCACCGCTAAACACAGTCCCAAAGGTGGCTTCTGGAGCTGCTTTAGAAAGTGGAAAATTATGAGCAGGTGTGTTGAAGTGAGGGAAATTAATGGTGATGTATTCTTTATTATAATAAATTAAATACTCCCTGTATATTGTGATCACACCTTGTATTCATTTCTGGGCTTTGCAGATTGCAGCAATCAATGGAGCTGAGGCCCCTGTGCCTGGGTGAGGCCTGGGACCAAGCCCTTTCAACTATGGCATCAGTATTCAGTTCATTTCAATGTACACTGTTTGGGTTCCTGCCATAAGCCCAGCACTGATCAATCCAAAGAAAGAAATATGGCAGGCATTTGAGAAGTTTCTTGGTAGAGTTGGAGTTAAAGTGAACATGTATTCTCTCTATTGAGTCTTGGTTTCTTCTTATCTAGGAGGTGAAGATTTTATTGGATGTCTTCTTTTTACTAGACAGTAAACTCTTGAAGGATAAGGTTTCAGCAATATGGACTCCCAGACAAGTGTTCAGGTGTAGTCAGAAACTGAGGAAGGCTGCTGGTGAGTGGTCCCTGTGTGGGCAATCAGCCAGGGCTTTGTCTCACTGAAGTCCTCTGTGTGGGCAGTCAGCCAGGGCTTTGTCTCACTGAAGACCTCAGGGAGACCCTTTGAAGCCCTCTCAGAACATTCCCATTGCAAATGAAGGAAGCTGGGGTCTGCACTCAGTAACTCTCACTCTGTAGTATCTGTGGCTGCTCTTGGGCATAGATTTCCTAACCCCAGGCCCTGGCCCAAAGAGTCTTTTGGCTGGAAAGCAAGGAGCTGTTTGGTGGGTATGGAGATTGTCAGTAGCCACCCCCACCCCATGGCCTGGGGGACTATGGCACAGAATCAGCAGCATCTGTCTGAGGCTGGCACCATCTTTGCTTTATCTCATCTGCATACCCAGGTAGGAGGGGCTGGAACACTTGGGTTGAATGAATGAATGAATGAATGAATGAATGAACCCTGACTTTCCCAGTTTCAAGACTTCTGGAACAACAATAACCATTGAGTAGCACAGTGTAAAGAATTACTGCTCTGCCATGGGGCAGACCAAGGATTATGAGGGTATTAGCATACATGGGGCTCAGAAGTTGCTATCAAGCAGGTTCCTTCCTTGGAGGTGTGAAGGATGGGTGGGGTGTCTGGGAGTGGATGGCAGGCAGATGTCCCCAGAGGGCACAGAGATGCAAAGGGCTGACCCATTAAGAGGCCTCCCTGCCGCTGCCACATTGCTGACACAGAACGCTTGGGTTTCTTTTGTTGCATGGGGCTGGGCTTGGGCTCTCTGGCCAGTGACGCTCCTCGTGCTCCTGGAGTGCTCTCCGTCCTGAGTGCTTCTAGCATCTGGGCCTGGCCCCTCTGTCCATTCTAGCCTCGCCTTGCCCTCTGGCTGGGGAGAGATACCGTAGGAGGGCCAGGGTGCCAGCGCTGGGGCTCTGCACATGAGCTCCAGGCCTGGTCTGCGCTGAGAGCCTCCCCTGCGACACAGGATCAGGTGGCTCTCACCTCTCTGGGCTGCTGTGAGCACAGAATGGTTGAAGCTACACGCGGGGCTGGGCAGGGCCTGGTGCCCAGGTGAGTGGCAACCGTGGCTCAGTCGGGGCAGTCATCTCTAGGTCATGGGTGGTCAAGAACCCAAAGACCCAAGAACCCAAAGTTTTGTGCAGCTCTGGGCATGGGACACATACTTCACATGGTGTTGCTTGGACTTTTATGATTATTTAATTTAAAAAAAAAATGGTACTGGGGACTGAACTCAGGGCTTCACAATGAGCTATATCACTATTTCTTTATCTTGTATTTGACACCAGGTCTTGATACTTCAACAAATTGCCTAGGGTGGGCTTGAACCTGTGATCCTCTTGCCTCAGCCCCCCAGGGTGCTGTGGCTATAGGTATATGCCACCATGCCTGGCTTGTACTTTTACTTTTATAAATGCTGCCTGCTGTGTCTGAGATCTTCCCTTGACTTCTCAGGCAGATCAACACCAGGCCTTTTTCGCTGGACATGGTTTTCCACATGAAGGTAGAAGGCATGTTTGGGTGGAAGGATGTCACCTATTATCGGATGGCCTTCTAGGGAAACTTTACCTTGGCTAACTATGCAATCCTAGGAGTTATTTCCCCCTTTCAGGATGGGATCTGGCTGGAGCCTTAGGAGGGTTCTGCTGTGCCTATCACTAGGATTGGGAGAGGTTGGAGGACATGGAAAGGCAAGCTCTTGAGCACATTTCTGTCCTTGACACTGGTTTTCTCTCTCTCTGTCCCATGAGGCTGAAGAGGAGGACACAGCAAACCTGATGGTTGGTTGTAGAGGCCTGATGGAGGCCGATAATGTCTAAGACAGACCCTGTTTTTTACAGTGATGAGCTGTCTTCTGCTCCAAATGTGTTTCTTGTTTGTAGCCTGGACCGAGACCTAGCTTGTTATTTTCTTACAGAGTGGTGTAGAGATCAAAAGGCCTAATGAGTGAGAAAGTGCTTTGTAAAATATAATGAGAAATGTGCACATAAGGTTATTATTGCTGTTGCTATTTTTTTTTTTTTTTTCAGTAACCCTTTCCCTGACTTTCAGTAACATCCTTGGTTTCCCTTTTGGATACCACCTCCTGCCCTGAGTCCTGGGGCTTTGGACCAGGTGATGTGACTGTCCTGGGGTAAGGAGGGTTCCAGGCCTGGCCTGTTGTTAAGTTCTATTTCTGTGGTATGGCTGTGGTGTAGGGGTGAGCCTGGGGTCTGGTGCTTAAATCACCTGATGGTGTGTGACCCTAGGAAGGAATCATAGGAAGAGAGATTTGCTTTCTCTTGTGATTGCATATTGCTGAGTCATTAGCTTAAGTTGGGGAAGCTAGTTGCTTGGGCCCTGGAATCAAGCTGGGGTCTTTATTTCAGACTTTTCATCTTCTTGTTGGCCTAGTCCATTCCCATTTCTGAGACTCTATTTCCTACCACTATCACACAGGAAATGAAGCTTCAACATTTGAATTTTGGGGACACATTGAGACCATAGCATTAGTGTGGTGACTCTGAGATTTCTTAAGACTCCAGAGGTCTCAGATTTATCATATATAGAAAGCACCCATGTTGTGAGTTGTTTGGAGTTTTAAATGATGAAATATTCAGAAAACATCTAGGATATTTGTAAGATGGAATGAGCAGTAATGAATGCCAACTAATAGCTGTCATCTGTGGACAGGTACTGTGAGAAGAGGGTGTGTCTGACCCTGAAGCCAGGAAAGATCCCAGCTATGGGGACCCAGGGTCCTGGTGCTATCACTTAGGTGCCTTGATCCATCCAGGACTGAATTCAACCAATCAACTCTGGGATTTCCTACAGTAAGGGAATCCTAGTCAATTATACTTCAGTGTTTTTTTTTTTTTATTTATGTATTTGGCACAGAGTGTCAGTATGCAGCTCAGACTCACAGTGGTCCTCCTGTTTTCAGCCTCCCCAGCACTGGGATTACAGATGTGCACCACAACACTCAGACGCAGTTGCCTAAGCATGCTCTTGGGGCAGGGCTGGTGCAGCATACTGGGCTGGGGATCAAACCCTGGTCCCTGTGCTTGCCAAGGTAGTGCTTAGTCTGCTGAGCTATCTTGCCATCCCTGAAGTTGAGTTTCTGAAACTTGCTACTAAGTCTTTACTGTTGCAGTTATTGTCTTTTCTGTATGCAAAGTCTGCCAGATAATTTTGTGATCTCCTGTCTCTTGGATCTAATGTTCATATTCCTTCATTAAGTAAGCCTGTGTTTACTGTTTTGTGTCCTGACTCACTGTCCTCTGCTCTCCAGCCTTTCCACAGTGCCAGTGTCTTCAGCGCTCTGCACTACCTCTTCCTCTGGGACTTCTCTCCTGAGCTTCCTGACCCTGGGTTCCCCTTTGCCCAGGCTTTCACATAGAGAACTGTCCCTGTGCTCTCTGACTGTGCACTTGTTGCCCTATGTACCAGGCACCCATCTCACTAATGATGAATTCTGCAGGGCTCTTTCCCTGGGTGCTGCCATACCTTTGCTCCCAAGATTGTCCGAGATGTCCCCCATGAGCAGGGCCATCTCAGCTGTGAGTACAATAGCTCTGGGTCTGGGACTGGGAACAATGCCTGGTACAGAGTGTGCTCAATGAAGAGTCACAGAATGGCTCACAAAAGGGAGAGGGGAGCAAGAGATGGAGGAGGTTCGGAGTGCCAGGACTTTGATATACTGAGATCGGCCTGTGAGAGTCAAGGCTCTTGGGTGCTGTAGGGCTGATGTAAGACTCCTCTTGGCCACTGAGGTCCACTGATGGCTGGCATGTCCATATCATCAACAATGAAACTGACTTCCACCTGACAGGTGTTTGATTTAATAAAAATCCTTAAACTCCTATCTACCCTGACATGCCTAGGGAATATGAGTACAAATTAAAGAGACGGAAACTGCACTCTGGTGCAAGCTGAGATTTAAAAGGCCCTGGTCCCCTTATTTGTAGAGTTTAGATTTGCCTTTAGCCCTTGGGTGACAGAGGGACAGCTCACTGGCCACAAGTACTAATGAATTTTGTGCCAACTCCTGGCTCTTGGCATGAGGTGCCTAATAAATGTTCCCACCTTTCTACAGAGGAATTTCTCTTTCTGCTAATTGCTGTCAGCATCCATCAGGATCACAGAAGAAGCAACATCCCAGTGAGAGGGACCTTGGGGCTTAGCTCTGTCACCAGGAGACAGTGTCTTTGGGAGGCTCAGAGAACCGTGAGGAGCTGTCACTATAGGGCATCTCCACCATGGAAGGCCAAGAATCTAGATCATCATCTTGCAAACTGTGCTCCTTGGAGAGACAGGGCCACGGAACAGCCTGAGCAGTGCCAGAGCGGCCGAGCTATGAGCGATAGGTTCTTTTAGCTTCTTAACCAGATCAGCCACTACTTATTGTTTGCGTCTCAGATTAGCTTCAAAGGTTTTGTCTAAAAGGTTCTGCTGATGGGAAAGAAAGGTTTGACAGTGCCAGCTCTCATCCCACCTTCTCTTTTAAGAGGTGACAGGCACAGTGGGGAGAAGGGTAGGGAAGGTGAGGAGGAGATGTCACAGGTCACACAGAGGCTGCAGTTCAGACTGAGGCCACGCCAGACTCTGCAGGTAGTACTTTGGTTTTGCTTTTTTGGTGTTGTTTACATTACTTCCAACATCCCAAGTCTGCCTGTCTCAGACCTTGGCCAGTGCTCCAGCACCTACCCACTATGTGGGGCTCAGAGCCTACTGGAAAGGAAGAATGATGGGGGGGTGTTGAGGGGGTTGGGGGTAGGGGATGGGGTGGGTGAGTGAGTAGGTGGGGGTGGTGCACTTGTCATTGGGCAGCTCTTGCACAGGAGGAGGCTTTCCTCAGCACCTTCAAACCAGCTCGTTTAGCAAAGGGTTACTGACTGTGAAGTACATGCTGGGGCACAGGGCAGATTGACGCAAAGCTTCTCATCCAGCGGGGAAACAGTGAGGAAACCAATGAGTGAACATATAAATAGCACAATTACAAGCATCTAGCACAGACAGAAAGCAGCAACCACTGCGACAGAGCAGGAGGGAGGGCCAGGTGTGGAGGCGACACACTTCTGTGGGGTGGGCAATGTGCAGAGGTGTGTCTTCTGGTTGGGCTGGGATGAGGACTGTCCCCAGGAGTCGTGTGCAATCCACTACAGCTGTGTTCTTGCACCTCTTTCCCAGCTGACCCTTGCTGCTCACCCTGGGGCCATGCCTCTCCATGTACAGCACATTCATGACCCCTGCTTGAAGCTCTGCAGTTTGCCCACTCTCCCAGCTTATATATGGGCACCCAGCTCCACATCATTGGCATCTGTTGCTTTGCCCCATGCTCGGCTTTGGGCCCTTGACATCCTCTTTGTCGTCATTTTCCCTGTGGCATGCTTTAGGTCTGGCACTGTTAAAATCAGTATCTGAAAATGCTCACACCCACAGGTTTCTCAGCTGATGGTTTTCCCAGCTGGTCCTCACCCTGCTGTAGGTGAAAGGGATAGCATGAACTCTCTCCTCAGACAGGCTACAGGGATCCTGGGCACAGCTTCAGGTGGGCCCTCACTAGGGTGCTCAGCCCTTCTGCCCTTGGCTACAAGTTCTTACACTTGGGAGAGCACTTCCTCCTCCATACCCCACTCTTCCTTATGGGTTGGTTTGTGTAACTGATAAGAAGCACTTTGTTAATTCTCCTGTCCCTGTCCCCATCCTCTGGCCTATGTGTCTCTGTTTCTGCACTTTCTTCCTTTCCTCCCATTCCCGGGGTGGAATGCGCCCAGCTCTCTGAAAGGGCAAATCTTTATCTGTGTTCTGGCCTACAGGACTTTACTTGTGTACCTGGAGTTATTCCTTCAGAATACTTCCATGTCCCTGCATGTCCTGCTGTCACCAGTTCTCCCTAACTACTGCAGCTCTCTGAGCCCACACAGGATCTCTTCCTCCATTTCTCTTCTACTTCTTTATCTCCCTTTGTATCTTTCAGTTGGGGTGACTCTCACCTCTCTGTGGCATCTACTTTCTCAGCTCATTGTCCCTTCCAGAGTGCTGAGTTCAAAGCTCTCCTCTCCACAGTCAGCTTTATTTCCTGGTAGCTCTCACAGGGATCACAATTTGGGCTCCTCGAGTCTACTCTTAGCTCTAGGCACTCAGCCCTTTTCAGTGCCCCCCTCCATCTCTCTGGATTTGTATTTCTTTTGCTGGACACCACTCCTTCACTCTGGATATGAGTGTGGACCCATCCAGGGCTCAGTTTTGGCTCCTCTTTTCCTCCTTCCTTGCACGCTTTCCTGAGGTGACCCCATCCCCTTCCATGGCTTTAAATACCATCTTCATAATGACTTCCAAATTTATATCTCTGGCTCTGACACCTTTGCTGCAGACTTGTACAACCTGCCTCTTGACACCTCCACTTAGATGACTAATGGGCAGCTCCACTTAATATATCAGGAAAAGAAAAAGTCTTAATTCCCATCTTGCCTCCAGAGTTGTTCTTCTTTTCCTGATCCTGTCTGGATAAATGTCACCACCATCCTCCAAGTCACTCAGGACTCCTCTGCTCTGTAGTTCAGAGCAGTACTTTACCCAAATACCCAGCCCCCAGGGCAGTGGGGCAGTGGGTGCTTTCTAGAGAAGAGGCTGAGTTGTCCACATATTTCCATCTGTCTTGCTTCTCTGACTGACCCCACTCCAGGGTTACTCCATTTAGCTTTCACCCTCATGGTCTTCTGTGCTACACAATCTGCCTTTGATAGTCTGTTCTCTACCTGGGAGACTGACTGCTCTTTAAAAAAATGTACATTAATTTTCATCACTTACCAATCTGAAACTACCTTAGGACTCCAGCTGAAAGACTTTTTTTTTATAAGATTATCCCACTCACTAAGTCAGTCTTGGGATGAGAGGCCCACAATTCCTGAAAGGTCTTTCAAGGCATTTCCACAGAGCCAAATACATTGCTTCCATCTCCTTCTGATATTTGGGGTTCAGAACACATTTCAGTACAGGAAAGTAACAGGCATTTGAGGACAGGGGCATGAGCCTGAAAACCCAGCACTGGTATCCATGATCTCTGTGGTCTGGATAAATTCCTTCTTGCACTAAGCTTTGGTTTCCCTATTTGTAAAGTGGAGCTGATGACTCTATTTTATAGTGTGAGCATGGGTGCTAGGCTGAACCCATGGGGGATCAGCCACCCTGGAGACTGGGGTGGGAAACATGAGACAGCCTAAGAAGGGGGTGAGTGGGGAGCAGAATAAAGCCATCCAAGTCTCATTGTTCTTCTGAAGACTTCATAGAAGTAATACCATGACTAATCAGGAGCCAATAGAGGACAAAGGGAATAAAAATGTCCTGTGAGAATAACAGCCTGGATCTGAAAGCTCCAGGATGAGGAGTCTCTTACTGTATAATCATCACCCGGCTGTGCTGTGCCCATAGCGGAGAGTCACGATGGAGGGCCTGCCAAGAGATGGGATGTCACATCCACAGGGGATAACTGTGCACAGGTCAGCCAAGCAAAAGTGACAAGCAGCTTCTGCCACAAGCGCAGCTCTGTGCTTGCTGCTGGCAGGGAAGGCAGTGGTAGGGGGAGGAGGTGGGTCAGGCAGAGGGCTAGGAAGCCCATCCCAACTCTCAGCTCCAGCCATATGAAACAATTCAGTTCTCTTATGTGACCATGTCTGAGTGACCATTTGCCTGGGACACACTGCTACTGCCCGGCTCCTTGGGTCAACCCTATGATTCTTTCAGCCTTGCTCAGACAAGACACTCTTCAGAAAACCTTCTCCCATCTCGCCTCCTCTCCAGAAGGGACAAATGTCTCTCTCTGTTCCTGTATCTTTCACCACTTTATTCTCCCTTGTGCTACCTTGATTTGCTGCTCACACATTATGAGCTCCAAGAGGTCAGAATTTGTGTTTTTTTCCCCATTTTTTTTTTCTTTTGATGCCAACACCAAGCACATTGCTTGGAAATAAACAATTGCTCAGTATGCATTCTGTAACAAATTTCTAATACACTTATCTTGGCCAATCTGACACATAGCCTGGAAAATAAACATTGTAACCTCCACATTTCAACTGAAAATTGATGAAAAGAAGGAAGGGAAAGGAAAAATGAGAAAAGAATGATAAAATAGAAATAGAGCTACATGAATAAGGAAGGGAAGAGGGGTTGAAGGGAGGAGAGGGGAATGTGAGGAAAGAAATAGACAAATCAAGGTACAAATGCCGTGATGAATGTGAATATTGTATATACCGAAATTGTATCAATAGATTCAATTAAATTAAAAAGAAAGAAAATTCTTATGAAAGCAAATGCAGGTGTGTTGGATGCACAAGCTCTGCTCCTTTGCTGTGGCTTTCCTGCACTCACCCACTTACTGGGAGGCAAGGTGGACGTGAAAAACGAACAGTGAAAGGTAAGTTTCCTGATTTCAGGTGTCTCAAAAGTCAGCGTCTGATGCAGGCAGAGAATTGCGTGATCTGTCCTGATGGTTTCCTGATTGTAGCTTAACAGTAATAGAAGTTCACTGAGAGAAACAGCATGTTCTGAAGGACGGCTACATGGTCAGCACAGGAAAGGTGGGATTTCCGAAGGGCATCCCAGTTAGTGTGCAGAGGCAGAGACGTGGTGCTGTGGGTCGGAGTGTGAATGCTACAGTTATATTGCTGCTGTTGCTCACCAGCATTCTCTGCTGTGGCTTCGGTGACTGAGGGTCTTTGGATTATGTAGGTGTTCATGGGTGCTTCCCATGTCTGGCATGTGGATGACACACAGGAGACACTGGAAAAATATGTCTCAGGGCATAAATACACAGATGGGCTGATCCTCTTTTAATTAAAGAGAGGTTTTCTAGTCTGTGAATGTCTTAGTTTTCTCTCATTGAGGAGACAAAATACCCAGCACTCAAATTTAGCAGGGAAAGGGTTATGGAACTCACAGTTTGTGGAGGTTTCATCTCATGTCTGGTGGCTCCAAGGCAGAGTGGCAAGGGTAGTGGAGGGCAGCAGACGCCACAAGAGCCAAGGGGTGGGGCGGCCTGATTGCTCAGCAGACAAAGCTCCTGCTGTGCCAGCCCCCACCCTGGGGTGCATTGAGATGGCGACTGAGAGTGGGCATGGTAGCGTGCACCTGTAGTCCCAGTGCTTGGGATGCTGAAAACAGGAGACTCACTATGAGTCCGATCTACATAGTGAGACCCTATAGACCCTGTACTAAATGAACAGAAAATAAAAGGAGCCAAGAGGGGCAAAAAGGGGAAGTGAGTCTCTTCTCCTCCCTTATACTGTAGGCAGGCTACCCACCTATGAGCAGTTCCAGCACTCACACCACCAAAGGCTGGCACTAGACAGTGTAGACAGTGAACCTATCACAAATTCTAGATTCAGCCACCGCAACAAGCCCACCCCCATGATTGCATGAAGCATTTTGGGGACACTTAGACAAACCATAACAGCATCCAAATAGTTTACTGATTTTTCCCAAGTGGAGGTCAACTATTCCTGTTGTTTTTTCCATTCGTCATTCTGCTCTAATACATTTTTTGAGACTGGGAGGGGGCAGTCTTAGACCACTCAGCCATCCTGCCATCTTAGTACCTTTTTTTAAAAGAGATTTCTTTCAGGGAAATAGAAACACAGTAAGCTGCATGTATTTAAACCACACAGTCAATAATGTTTTGGCATACATGTTGCTAGGGTCCAAACGTATGTATTGATACTGATGTTGGAAACTTAACCTCCCATGCAACAACTTGGGAAGATACCTTCTGGAAGTTTCCTAGCTCATTAGGAACTCCATTCTCATCAGTGGATTAGTGGTGTTGTCAAAAGAATTTCATATGGTTTGGTGCTACATGAAGACAGTGTTTCTCCTCTCTAGAGAAAAAGGAAGCAAAACACCATCTTGGAGATAATGAAAATGCCTTCTTCCAGGTAATCACACTTGTCAGTGTCTTGATTTTGGATTTCCCATGTTCCAGACCTGCAAGAAATAAGCTTTTATTCTATATACATTACCTGGCCTCAGGTATTTCACTGTAGCAGCACAAAGACACATGTGTAAAATTATCATCATAATATCATAATTAACATAGTGAATGTTAATCAGTTCATCAAATTTCCTTGTGCCTTTTTGTAATTTTTTTCTCTCTCCATTCCTGTTGTCCTCTCTCCTGGTAACTACTGGCTTACTTTCACTTGAATTTCCTAGATTTTTATGTCAATGAGCTATGGACCATGTTCTCCTTGTTTGACTTCTTTCATACAGAATTGTTATTCATTCCTATTGTTGATCTTTCCTATTTGTGTCCAAGAAGTGTTCAGTTGGATATGCCTGGCAGAATTCACTTATCCACTTAACTATTGATGGACATTCATGTTGCTTCCAGCTTTGGCTACTACATGTAAAGATGCCATAAACATTCACACTCAAGTGTTTGTGTGAAAGTATCCTTTCATTTCTAGGGGTGGAATGGCTCAATCCTATGGTGGGTATCTTTAACTTTTAAAGAAACTGTCAGCTGGTTTCTAGAGTAGTTGCACCATTGTGCATTCCCCACTGGCAGTGTACAAATCTCTAGTTCTTCTACATCCTCACCAGACTTTACTATGGCAAATTTAAACAAACCCTATTTGAGTAGGTGTGAAAGTATCTTGCAATGGCATTAATCCGCATTTCTCTAATTACCTTATAGTCTCCAGGGTAGCTGGAAAGTGAGACAACTTACCAAGCTGCAGATGGCTTACAGGAAACATTGGCGGGACCTGGGTCCATCAGAAAATCACTGAGCTAAGGTGTAGCCAGCCAAGTTGAGACCTGGGTTATGTGGATGGAGGAGCTTTTCTTACTACCTCAGTCATTCTGAGTTCAGGGCTCTGGGTCTTGCAGCAGATGACATTGTGACTTGTTTGCTGGATTAACCAAGTCCCACGCTTCACCATCTGGGGTGAATGGAGGCAACAATGTCCTTCAGCCTAGAATGTCCTGCGACTATGAGCGTCTTGGTAGAAAGCACATTTCGATTTCAGTCGCTTTCTACAGCTCCTATACCTTCCTTCCAAGGTGTGAGGGTTGTAGAATCATCTTTGTTCTGTAGCTGAAGACACTGATCTCATTCAAGTGAAAGTATAGCAGCTTTGACAGAGCAGCTTCGAGTGTGATTTCAATGAGGATATTTTGATGAGGCAGCAATCAGAACTCTGATAGTAAAAACTCAGGCATAAGCCCCAGCAGAGATGAAATTTGCAGAGAATTAGGACTATTTGTGAATTCCTGAGAAAAATATGTAGAGTATTTTTGTACCATGCTTATAAAAGTGAACCTACAGCTTGGAATCATGGAGATTTTCCTGGATTCTTAAGACCTCTGATGTGGCATGATTTTTTTTCATAGTATGTAATTTGACAGAAAACCTGAGGATCTGGAGCAGAACAGAAGTCGCCTCTAACTTGGAAAGAGCAGTCCAGACCAACCCTTCCCTCACTGTGAGGGTGTATCTGCCACTCACCATGGGTCTTTGGGATAATGGATATCTTGGGTTAGGTTTACCTGTCATACAGCTTGACAAGGGCACTCATGTACAGGTGAGTCCTGGAGACAATACTCTCAGAGAAGCCAGTGAGGGATTGGGGGAGGGGAAGAACAATAGGGTGCTATGTCAGTGAGGGCATCTGCAGCTGGACCCTACAGAAACCTAGGCACTCTCAACCTGAGAGTGGTCATGCACCTAGGTGCAGGAGTGGGTGGGCATATTCCAGGCTCAGGGTATGTGGCTATGAACTCCTAGCACTTTGCACTCCTGTAAACAAGGGACAGAATTGCTCCAGCACTCCAAGGTGATCTTCAGAAGTTTCAGCTCAAAGCCTGGGGCAATGTGTGCACCAATGTGTTCTGAGGGTTTGCGTGTGTGTGTGTGGGGATACACAGGTCCATGTCCAAGATGGACTATGTCTTCTGGGAGCTTGGAAAGCTAATATTCAGCAGCACCGCATTTCTCCTACAGGTTTGTGCTGTAGAGTGAATTCAGACGTAGATGCCAGAGGTAAGGATTACTGGCTTAGTGCAGCTTTCTTACCTAGGACACATGTGTCTTGGCAGCATAATTATCCTGAGCCTCAGGCCCTCATCTATGAAATGGGATCAACCACACATTGACTTGCCAGCATTAAGTCAGAGTAAGTACTATGTGAACTGCTTAAACATTAGATAGGGATCACTTCTAAACAAAGGGACATACATGATGCTAGTAGTGTCTATAAAATGGGAATGTAAACCATGTGATTTCTGGGGAAGCTGCTGAGGGAAGGGCTGTGTTGAGACACAGGTTTATAGGAGAGCTGAGGAGCACAGGGCAACACTGCAGGGAAGCCTGAAGCAGCTCCCCTGTACCAGATGTGCCCTAAGAGATTTTGCACAAATCATTTTGTACAAATCATTTCTTAAGCATCCTACAGTGATTATTATTTTGTTCTGTAGATAAGGAGGTTACAGAGGTCATGGCTGATCGTGATCATTACTTGGTTGGCTTGAGAGATGCCCAGATGAATTGTAAGGTGCACTTGTGGTTGAGCCTGGGTACATCGTAGAGACACAATCCAGGGAACCATGACCTTCTGTCCTGGGCTCTTTCACTGCTCTCATTCCGGGCTGGTAGGAAGTGTGCAGCCTTGCTCACCATGCCTTTCCACCATGGCAGTTCTGCCTGGAAGCCAACTGACCATAGAAGGAACTTATCGAAAACTCAGCCAAATTCAGTCTGTCCTTTAAGCTGTAAGTGTCAGGCATTTTGTCCTGGTGGTGGAAAGCTGATGAAATACCCTCAGATGGGGTAAGCTGTTTTCTCTTGTCCTTGCTCTGTGTCCTCAGTTGTGTTCCATGTGAAGCCCAGGGACAGCTTCCCAAACTCCCTGGTCCTCTGGCTCTTGATCAGGTACATGAGTGGTAGGAGACAGAACTTGTGTGTCTGTGCTGTGGGTTGGCTGTGCCCCTCTGCAGAAGACCCCAGATGCCCTCAGGCAGATGTCCCTCTACTGTGGCAATTCTCTTTGGCCTTGGAAACCTTGGGCTGGCAAATGACCTTGAGTGTTACCAGCCATTTACATTTCTTTAAATCCTTTCTTGACTTTAAGACAAATCCTCCATCCACTCTCCTCACATCACTCACCCTGAGTGCAAGGCTGGCTCCCTTCCAGGATGCAGGCTAAATGACTGACAAAGCTGTATGATTAGAAGAGATGGAGTTGGGTTGGAAGCCGAGGTCATTTCTAGGCTGTGCCTTCTCCATGACTTCCTGGGACTCTTGTCCAGCTGTGCATGGCAGCCACCAGCAGGCTGATTAGCCCCAGTTTCTCACTTTTGTCTATATCTGACATGTCCTTGGGTCTCATCAGAGCAAGGAAAAACATTACCATTCAGGGAAGTAAGAAGACCTTGATAGGGTGCAGTGAGGGTGACAGATGGCCTGCCATTCAGGGCCTGCACGTGTCACATCTGTAAACAGTGGCTGCTGAATTCCAAGAAAGGAATCACCTGGGGATCTACCCCAGTGTCGGCCAGCTGTGGGCATCATTAGCTGTAACAGATGGAGGACCCTGGACAGCTGAGCTGGCCTTTGCAGTGACATCCCTTCAATCAGTGTCAGGCAGTGTCCCTATACCTACCCTGGTGAGCATTGTGTGGCAGAAATGATAAGGGCACCCCACAGGCAGGACCCTGCTTCCCTCAGCCCAGGTGCTCAGTCTCCAAGTCCTGAAGCCCAGGGAAGTCTGGGGGTCTGTGGGCATTCAGGGCCCTGGAGCAGATTCAGGCAGGTCAGGAAGGCTGCAGGGGGAAGCCTCAAGGCTTCAGTGCAGCAAGCACCCTGGTTATTGAAGACACACACAATTACCTCTAACCCTTCAAAGAAGAGGCCCTTGGTGCAGATGGGTGGGGGGCAAGGATGTTAGAGTGTAAGGGAAAATTACCACCACCTGGTGATATTGCAAAACTCTATGCAGTTTTCAGCACAGCCTCAGTGCTACATTGAAGGAAGTTAGCTCTGATACATAACATGTAAAATAGCTTTATGCATATTTATGTGGAAAAAAAAGTGCAGAGAGGCAGAGAGCAGACGAAAGAGATGGAGGGAGACACAGAGGCAACAGGGAAGAAGTGAACAGAGACAGCAAAGCAGAGGGTGTAGCTCTGCCCAGGACTCTGGACTAACATGGGTATGTGTGAGTGGATCCTGGGAAATAGGCCCTGTGAGTGAACAGTTCCAGGGCAGGCCAGCCCAACCTGGGGCAAACTCACTGGTCCACATGGACTCCTTTCAGTTTGCTTTGGAGGGAAGGGCTGGAAGACCCAAGGAGAATATTGACAAGACCAACTTCATAACAAAAGGAAAGTTGGTGTGCATGTTTAATTTCTTGAATGACACAGTGAGATTTAAATAGAATTATCTTTTAAAGTTGTGTCTTGTTCTTTCACTATGCATCAGCTGATGAAAAACAAAGGAGCAGTGCATGACACATCTGAGCAGGTATCACGTGTCACTGTGTCATATCCTGGGAAGAGGCCACTGTGGTCTGGACTTGGGCATGGCGTCTGACCTGCTGCTTGCAGCAGCCACTTGCAGGTGGTGTCACCTTGGCTGTTGGCTCAGTTTCTCTCTATGTCTTGGTCTCAAAGAGGTCAGTGTATTGCTTAGGGATAAATAGGGTTGTGTGTCTCCAAATGGGAGCCACATTAGGTTTACAGAGGATACAGATGACTGCATGCCCAGGATCTGGTGAGGCTCTGGAGACACTGACTCCTCTCCAGGATTTTATCCCTACTGACCCCAGACCAGGAGAAAAAGTGAAATAGAGGCCTGGGCTGCTGCAGCATGGAATGTGTCCTCCTACTGCGTGTGTCCTCCCCTTTCTCCATGTTTAGGGCTCCAACATAGGGAGTAGGTGTGCACAAACTGGAGAAAGTACATAGGATGGGGCCCGTATTTCATGATGGTTAGAACATTGGCCCTTGTTAAAGTGAGTTGGAGACTACAGCTTCTAACGGTGGCTGAAGTGGATCCTTCCTCCTCCACCTGCTGATGGAGGAAGATGGCTTGGCGGCCCTGTGCAAGGCCTATTTGCTGGCCCCACCATTTAAGCCCTCTCAGCGTTTGCACAAATTCTATAGCACTGAACATCAAAAACTTGCCTTGTTTTCAAGGAGCTTTAGGGCCCATGGCCACTATTTCTAGGCTCCTCATAAGGAAGAAAGACAGAATTGTCAATTCAAGCAAGTGCCAGGGGTATCCTGCTACCCTGGGCTCGCCATGCATAGAACAAAAAGAACTACCATAATAATTCATGTAAGAACTAGTTGTGTTCTTTATACAAACAGAAAAAGGTAACATTATCCTGTGCATAATGCTGTTGGTTTTCATCAACATTGGTTACCCTTTGTATACTGGAATTTTGCTCACTTGGAGCGATCCTCTCACTCATTTTCTTGTTTTTTCCTATGGCAATTATCAGAGAGCTTCTCTCACTTAAATACAAAGAGTACAGGCCTCTCCTCTCAGACCCTAGGCTGCATCGGCCTTCACAGATGTTGGACATTGGACCATAGCTTTGGGCAGGGGTCAGAGATGGCAGCGTGAGGAGGGAGGGTGGCAGTGTATCCTCAGCAGCAGGGAGAGAACAGGGCAGGAAGGGCACAGCATCTTTAGGATGGTTGTCTTAGTCACTTTCCTGCCACTGGGACAAAGTGCTGGGTGCCAGGAAAGGCAGAGAGGTTTCTTTGGCTCTTGGTTTCCAGAAGGCTCAGTTCAAGGTTAGCAGGCTGCCAGGAGGAAACAGCATGTTGGGTGGGAGGGGCCTGGCAGAAGCGAGCTGCTCAGCCTTAGCAGCCAGGAGGAAGAGAGAGAGAAGAGGGGCGAGGACCAGAATAGAGCCTTCGGCTCTGATCCCAGTCACCCGCCTGCTGCCAGGCTCCACCTCCTGACCCCACATTCAGCTGCTGGACGTGTGGATGAGTGCATGCACTAAAGCATTTGGCACTGTGATGGTCCACTCACCTTCCAAACAGAGGAGGCTTCAGTGCAGAGAAGTGCAAGAGCTGCCTACACACTTGGGCACTGCCATGTAGACAGTGCTGTCCTGAGTGGAGGGCATGTGGGGGTGCTGGCTGTTTTGGGAAAGCTCGAGGCTAGGGAGGAATACTACATATGCCTTTCCCACCTGGCTGACATCATCCCAGGAATACCTGGGCCCATTTATACCTAGAGCTCACCACTCCCCATCTCAGCACAGGATTCAATCAATTCTTTGTGTTACAAGTGATTGAAATCACTTGATTGGCTTAGAGGTGAGGAGAATAGTCAGGAATGTATGTGATAGCTCTTGGGTAAGCTTTGTATTCCTTGGTGCCCACAGTGCAGCGAGAGATTGGCCAGCCCTGGCCAATACTGCCCTGACTAAAGCCATCAAAAGAGTTCTCAGGTAGAGTACAATGGGTAGCATGACCAAAAATTTCTAGGAAAATGGTGATTTCTGATTCCCTTCCGCAGTCTTGTTTGGGAAGCCATTGTAACAGTTCTGAAAGATACTGAAATAGTTGAACCTAACTTTCTTACTTGTGATGTAGAGGAAGTAGAGAAATACTAATTCTGTGTGGAGGTGGGATACAGGTGCTCCAGCCCCCAAGACGGGTCCACACCAGTAGCCCTGCAGACCTTCAGGGCACTGCACCTCCCTGCATGGTGCTCTTGGGGTTCATACTGCTTTCCTCAACAGTGATGACACTTTTCACTGTGGATTTTCCTCAACAGCAATGACTCTTCTCACTGTGGAGTTTCACTCATCTCCAAGAACCATCCCACATGGTTTCCCCTTTTCTCTCAAGAAATGCACTTTTCCTTTGCATTCAGGAGGCTGCCCTGCCAGGGAGAAGTGGGTGAGGAGACCTGGGACTGATATTTTAAAATCATCTGTTGTATTCCAGTTTTCATGCATATGTTGCTTCACTTTGCTCCATGATGCTCCCCCAGCTGGGATTGCCAGGTCCATTTTTAGATGGGAAGCTTGAGTTTCTGCAAGGCTGATTGGTACAGCTTGGGTTGCACAGCCAGCAACTGCTGGATCCTGGAGTCTGAGCACAAAGGCCCCCTGCGAGTGGGAGTGGAGGTGGCAGGTGATGCCTCAGCAATAGGTCTTCCCCCGAAGGAGGGTCCGAGGGCTCCTGGAAGAGGAGCTGGCAGAGGTGTGAAGCTCCCTGTCTTCCACCTTATCAGGGTTTTGGGCCTCAATGCTTGGTGCGTCTGGTGCAGGGCTAGCATACCCTGTCCACCCTCCCTTCCACTTGTCTGTTTCCTGCATCATCCCTAAGCTTGTGAGACCCTAGTTTCTGCCTAATTAAGTCTTCACTTCTGCCACCCAAACTGGTAAAGCCACCTTGCCTTCGTCCCTCCTCAGAGGAGGAGGTGCTCAGCAGTTGAGCTGACTGCTTGGAAGCCAACACAGCTCAGACAGCAGCAGGCTTTGCCCAGCAGAGGCTTGAGGGAGCAGGAATCAGAAAGCTGCCTATGCTCCAGAGAAAACCTGTGCTCTTCAGTTTTAGCTTTTTTTTTTTTTTTTTTTTTTTTTTAAAGAGAAAGGTTTTTTATAAGCCCCCGCATATCCTCTTCTTAAGTGGAATAAAATTATAAACAGTTACTTCCCTAGGGGAAGAGTGTTGCCGGAACCTTACCTCCTTGCTCATCTCAGGGATATATATATATAGCATATAAGTATAACCCTGCCTAAGACACATTGGACAGTGTCAGATGAAGAGACATGAAGGTACAGAATATGCAATTTAAGAACAGAGGGTGGGAGAAAAACAGACAAATTGGTCATTGGGGGATTGTACTGAAGAACTACCTGAGTATAGGACAGGGTCCTGAGGGCCACAGAGAGGGGCCATGCTGGCCATGCTGCTTGGGAAGCGGCGAGGGAGAGGTGGCATTTAACCTGCCAGGCACGGGAGCAACGGTGGGAGCTGGTGAGGTACAGCAGGGCAGCAAGTGGGCAGAGGGAGGTCTTCAGCAGAGGACGCAGCTGGCCTGCGAAGGCTCAGATGCAGCAAAGGGCACTGCTTTGGGGTGTTAAGGCAGCTTTGCTTAGTTCTCAGGCAATTTGTCTTTCTGCGAGGCCCACTCAGTGTAGCTCAGTGTGTGTGTGTGTGTGTGTGTGTGTGTGTGTGCGCGTGCGTAGGGAAGTAGAATGTTATCAACCTGCCACTTTATAACATTTGACATTTTATAAATGGTTTCTTTTTCTTTTTTAAAATGTATTTGGTACCAGGTCTCAGTAAGCAGTTTGGACTCATAGGGATCCTCCTGTTTTCAGCCTCCCTAGTGCTGGGATTGATTACAGCCTTGAGCCACCATGCCCAGGCTCAGTGGTGGCTCAGAGAGCCCAGAGTGGGGCCAGTGTGACACGTGGTGCAGGGGTTTGAACCTGCACTTGACAAGCAGGGGCTTAGTCAGCTGAGCTATCTCACCAGCCCTAAAATGTTTTCAGAGCTCGTATCTCATTGACTTTCCTAATGGTGAAGGAGGTATTTTTTTTAATAATAATTTTATTGAGAAACAAATAGCAATGAGACAGTTTCAAAACTGATTAGTAGGACAGTTTCAATAATTAATACATTGCATATGGTTGTCTCAGTGATTGTTCATTGTAGAAGATACAGACATGATATTCTGTCCACAAACAGTATTAGAACAAATTTTTCTATTCATTGAATTAAGAGAAAGTAGCTCTGTATCTATCCTAACTGTTCCAAACAGTTCATTAGCACTTAGTTGGACTGGGTCCTTTTATAGGTAAATAAATGGGCTCAGACAAGTGAAGTGCTTTTCTTAAAACTACAAGGGGCAAGAATGTCTCAAAGCTGTGCCTTGTGCTTTAGTCCAGGGTTTTTGAGTGAAATATATATATATATATATATATATATATATATATATATATATATATATTTTTTTTTTTTTTTTTTTTTTTTTTTTTTTTTTTTTTTTTTTTTTTTTTTTTTTGGTACCAGGAATCAAACTCAGGACTTTGAACTTGCCAGGCAAACACTCTGCTGCTGAGGTATATCCTGTCTTACAAAATGTAAATGGATTGACTATTCCATATCATGCATCACTGAGGGTGGGGGTATAATTAGGTTTACTGTTTTAAGACCTTGTGATAGAAACCGCAAGAGTACTGATTGCAAATATAAAGCAAATTGTTAAATTCAGAGATGGAGCTGCACAGAACCAATGTGAGGAATCCAGAAGAGGTTGGGGCAGGGATGATGCACTTCACCATGGTCCTGTGAAGACATTAGGAGCTGTAGGTGAAGGAAAACAGGGCGTGGTGCAAAACACTGCAGTGGAGATGACTGGGGTGACTCTACGCCATGCAGCACCCAGCAAGAGAGAGCAGCAGGGAAGAGAGCCAAGAGGCACCTCGCTGGCTCTTTCATGCCTGTTTCTGGAGCCTTCTTTCTTCAAGGCTTCCTCTCTGCCTGCCCGGGCAGGGTTCTCTCCTCCCCTCACAGCCCCATTCTGTGGTGCCTTCAACTTGATCACCAGTCTCTCTCTCCCTTTCTGCTTCCAAGTTTGTATTCCGTACAGGGCAGCTTTCATCCTCCATCTCCCACCCTCTAATGGGTCTGGGACTGGGTCTTTGTGAGATCGCCCCAACCTCACCAGGGGGAGCTGGCACATCTGCGAGTGTCCTTGTGCTCACCTTGGCAGGAGCAGCTCACTCTCCTGGCACAGTCTTCTCATGAGCTCCCTTTGTCACCCTCCCTGACCATTATCCCACACCTCCTTCATCTTCTTCCACCTAAGGAAGAGGGAAGAGCAGCACGTGCAGGCTTGGATGTATACAGTACTTTGTCGTACATAGGGACATGACAAAGAAGACCTGTGTGACAAGAGCTCAGCTGCTAAGAAGGTGAGTCTCAGTGTACAGTGAGGAGGCAGAGGATGAATTCTGCCCATCATGGACCTGAGAGGCCCTTGTGGTTACTGCGTGCAACTGGAAGTCTTTCAAGGTGACTTGTCAATGCTGGGGACTGGTACACTTGTCTGTGTTTTGGGAGACTGCCATAGTTGCTTTGACAAAAGCCATGCAAGTTGGAGGCAGAGAGGCCAGACAGTGCATTGAAAGGTGGAAAAGACAGCCCTCTCTATGGGTAGAGCTAGCCAAAGAAGAGTCCCTCCAGGCCATTCATTCCATTCACTGCACAAACTATTTCCCTTGTCTTTTAAGCCCAAGGCCAAAGCAAGGGCTAAAGCCAATGCCTAACAGATTCAACAGCCTATGTAGCTGGCAAAAAATTTATTGCTTAGCAATTGAAAGGAAAAGCAGCTAGGGTGTAGGCTTTCTATGGTCCTTGTAATATGCACCAAGGAAGGGCCCTCTTGCAGCAGAAAATTCCTCCACCCTGCCACTATACTACAGCTGCCTAGGTAATAGTTCCTGTTAGAGTTCCTGTTATTACTGTCTCTTAGAAAGGGCCAGTCACTATGATGTATAGCTGGTCACATGGATGCATATTGTAGGAGCCAATCAAAGACAACCATGTACTATGTTTCTTGATTATAGCCCATAAAAAACCTCCCTCCCTGAGCCTTTGGGGCCTGACATTTTGAAGGATCATTGATTCCTCATCAGTGCACATCAATGTAAATTCATCTACCTCTGAATCCTGAGTGCCATTTTGATGTTTCTGCTTGCAGTTGCTCTCACCCTATTAGGGATCATCCTTGGCCCAGGGCCCAGGCGACAGCACTGGGGGCACCCTTGCTGAGTGCAGCTATGTGGTTAGACCATCTTTGCTCTGGTCTCAGGGAAGTCTCTGACCTCACAGGACCCAATATTCATGAGTGGTATGGACATAGGTTAAATCCTCATAAGCCACCAATCTTCTTGTGTTCTTGAAGGATCACAAATCACACTCCCAACTGTGGCTTGAGACTGGGTCTGCCTGGGAGAGAGGGAAATATATAAGAATCATCCTGGAGGAGTTTTCATTCCTTAGCATCGTGTATAATTGGGATTAATCTGATAACAGGTGCATAGCACTTACTGTGTTCTAAGTGCTTTGCATATATTAAGTCACATATTTAATCTTCATAGCAAGCTTGTGATGTAGGTTCTATTTTTAATCTCCATTTTCAGATAAGCCACACAGGGAACAAATAATTTGTCTAAAGTAGTGAGGCTTGGAGCTGGAATTGAATCTGTGAGCACAGGAAGTATGTTGATTTTGTCTATTGTCTTCCTGGAGATGGAAGACAGCATGGTACATACCAGATAATAAATATCAAAGAATTAATTGACAACTAAGATTAAAACTGATAAGATTTGGATATCAGACATGCAGGAGTTGGAAGGAGCAGAATGACTCTTCACTTTCTTACTTGGTGATTAGGGTCTTTGTAGTGTCACCAAATGAGTTACAGCATTAGGGCAAAGGACCAACCTGAGGGACAGGCATGAGCTCACTTCCAAATAGTTTGTTCTCAGGATGTCTGTAGATCACTTGTGCCATGTGGAAATGTTGAAAGTATTTTTGAGTTAATAAAGAAAAATCGCACACATTTACTTTTTTAGAGTCCTTGTGGAAGTATCAGAAGTGCACTCACAATTTGTTGGCACAATAAAGTTGGGGAGAGAAGAGGAGGAAAAGAGGGAGAACAAGTGGAGGCTCCTGTTTCAAGTAGCGCTTTGTCATCCTGTGATAAAACTCTTTCACAGCACTGAAGAGGAAGTGCAATCATTGATCAGACTTGGGAAGCTATTCTGGTCTTGACGCTGAAGCAGTAGGGTGTCTAGGATTGAATCTGTTCGGGTTAACGGTTCCTTCCAATTGTTCTCCCAATTAGGCAATATTTCAGCTCTCTGCCATACTAGATTTCCTTAGTTTTTGAGTAGTTTCTCCCTGTAATAACCTGCTTCCCTTAATTGGCTGAAAATGCTATTCCCTGGATTCCTGAGTGATGTCTATGTGATTTTGGTAATGAGAGGCCCTATTGAGGTGGACTGGAGGGAGGACCCAGAATATCTACAGAGACACAGACCTGTGCGGACTCCTTAAGGAAGCATGATGGATGGCAGTGAGCTCCTCAGAGAAGAAAGGCCTTTGAAGATCGGTATAGTTTCCTAAAGGAGGGTTAAAATTGCATTGGGAGTTGTATGCTTGTATTTCCATCCCTTCTTATCAAGGGTGGGGGATTTTGAAATGCAGAGATTTTGAATGGTTGACATGAGAATCTTTCAGTTAACCTGAACTATACCTATGAACTGTTCTCGAAACACCATACCACTACCCCTGTGGGGCTTGTTGCCTTTGGAAGATTGGAAAATCTCCTAAACAACAGCAGGACTGACCAGCATTTTTCTTCACTCACTCTGCTGAGCCTAGGGATGTGAGTTTATAAATGGAGATAACATTGCCACTAACATACAGTCCCAGTAAGTTTGTTAGTTGCCCAGGGGTAATAGTTCCTGTTCCAGATCTGGTTGCTCCTGTTCCTTAGAAACAGCTGGATACTATGATTCACACTGTATAAACCAATCCCAAGTCAACAAGCCATTCTGCCTCTGTATTTCCTGCTTGCTTATCTAATATAAGCCCTAGACCACCAGAGATCAGGGCATGATATTTTAGAAATGATCCCAGTCAGTGCCTGTCGACACAGACAAATCTGCCTCTCAATTCTGGGTGCTGTCTCAGTGTTCCTACTTTGTGCTATAATCCGTGGTTCGCATTTTGGTCATACAGCAATGTAACACCTCATATACCCTCTCTCTCGCTTTTGCCATCATGGCTCATTTTACCTAAGTAGGTCAGGTGTCTGACACTCTTGATGTGGAATTGAAAGGAAACAGGATTCCTGTGCCCACACAACAAGCTGCCAGCAGCTCAGAAGGATCCACGGTGTGGCTCACGCTCGCACTGCACACCTGCTGGGAGGCAAATGTGTGTCGGTCTACAGACACCCCTGTCATGGGTGGAAGAACGATGGGAGACAGTCTGGGGCACAGGCTGTGGCTCAGTCCTGGCTTACTAGAGCTGGTTGTCTGCTGCAAGGAATCTCTCTGGGGCTCAGCATCTTGTCTGTCAATTAGCAGAGCCAGTCTGCCTGCCTCCCAGGCAGGTGGAAGGACTGGCTAATCTGTCAGGTTCTGTGCAACTCTAAAGTAGAGCTGTAATTATACTAGAGACATTTGAACCTGAAACTTGATATATAATTGCTTCTCTCCACATGGGAAATATGATGAGGCACTTGTTCATTTCTTTTACCCACCAAGGAATAGCAGTTATCTAGGGGCATCTGGCTCAGCTTTTAATCATGCCCAGGTGTTGTAGGAGGCTGGCAGCATGGAGCTGTTTTAGGTGCCCCTTCATGATCTCTGCATGTAGAGACAGAGATAAGATTATTTACACCTCATTCCATTATTCACAGCCTTCTTGAAATGTAGCATTAAATAATTCAGAGACCATACAAGCTTTGGGGATTGATGGTAAAGCTGATAGCTTTGCAAATACAGCATCAGCAGCTGCAGAAAACCCAAGTTCCCGTACAAACACACACGAGAACAGTTGCTGCGTACTAAGTACCTATCAGAACTTTGGACAGAGCCTGTTCTTTGGCCTAAAACCACCCTGGATCCCAGCAATTGAGGATGTCTCTGGGTATAACTATGCCTGTTCTTCAGCTCTGCGACTTAAATGTCCATGCTGGCCACTAGTGACAGCATTCTGTGTGGCCCTTGGCCCTTTGCGTAGGCTCTTGTGGCCAATGACAAGTGTTGGAAGCTTTTGTTTCATAATTGAGTGGTATTTATTCCATTAGCTATTTATCATCTATTCTCCGATGAAAATGGAAAAAGAAGAACCAGTGGGACTTAGAAGATTGGACTCATCTACTAACCTGGGGACCTTCTTGTCCATTGGCATTTGAAAAGATAGAAAAGAAAACAAAGGGAAACAGCCTAAAGAAGCTGAGAGCCCCAATGGGGCTCCCCCACCACTTAGTTGTTGGCTTTTCCCTCCCCTTGGCTCCTGGCTCAATGAGTTCTTGAGCTCTCCTGGCCATGATATCCCTTCCCATGGCCCTGATCCCTTCTCCTGGCCCCTCTTCCTGGCTTCTTCTGCCCTCAGTGCTCACTGGAGATCTGGTAAGGTCTGGTCCCTGTACTAGCCTCTGGCTTCAAGGACTCTCACAAGTCCAGATGGATGTCCTTGCTTCATGTGTCAGATGGCCATCACCAATGATCTCCGAAAAGAAAGCTTTGTGACTCCTTATTAACTAAATTACCAAATCTTAAGGACTAGAGAGAATAACAATCAGCACTCTTAGATTGAAAGTAACAAATAGGGGTGGAGCAGGTCACCAGACAGCATGGAGAGCTGTTTGAACTTTCCTGCCAGGGGCGAGGACATGCCTCTGCTGAGTTGTGCACTGGGAGAGATTAGGTCAGGTCTGTTGCTTGCTTCAAGGAGCTTTGGCATGGAGCTGCAGTGAAGCATGGAAACATAAGGGGATAGTTAGCTTGCAGGTGCAAACCCAAAGCCCCAGTGAATCAGGACCAAAGGCAAGAAGTGGGGGGTGTTTTTTTTTTTTTTAAAGGTTTGCATAATTTTTATTTTTATTTTATTTTTTAATCTAATTTAATTTTATTTTATTGAGATACAAATATCAATGAGACAGTTTCAAAGCTGATTAATAGGACAATTTCAATAATTAATACTTTTTAGATTGTTATCTTCCTAGTGGTTATCCATAGTGCAAGAAGCAGACAGGGTTTTCTGTCCAAACACTACTACTACAAATCTTTCTTCTCATAGAATTAAGTGAAAGTAGCTGCATACCTAACTATTCTGTATATACAAATATAAAATGGTCCTTCCCTTGTATCCCCTTTTTTTGTTGTGTCCTGATCAAGGAGATTATGGAGCCATAGGGGTTGTTTTTGACAATAGACAACTTGTAATGATCACAGGGAAGGAGGCTGGGGAAGAAGAGGACTCTGAGACTTCTTTTGCTGTGGGAGGGTCCATGCAGCCTTGTTGGAGAAAGCATGGGGGGATTGGAGGCCACAGAGCTTGCTTGGGAATGGGTTGATGGTTGGTTTTGGACAAGAGATGGTATGCCCTATTGGGTAGGAAAGGAGATATCTAAGAAGAGAAAGGAGCCCAGGGGTTTCTATTAATGGAGTGGACAGATTTGCAGCATCTCAGGGAGCAGCTTCACTGAAGATCAATGTGGGTCCTGGCCAGGAGACAGTTTGCCAGATAAGGTCACTCAGAAGCTGGGGTCTGGGGCATCCAATGGTGGCAGCATGGAAGCTAATATCACCTGCTGGATTCCCACATTTTTAAGTTTCTATATATTTCAACATGGCAAATTTCTTATACCTCAGGACACTATGCTCTGAAGAATGTACTGCTCTTCCCCATTTTGTAAATGAGAACATGGAGGCTCAGCAAGATTAACAAATTTAGCAAGGTGGCACAACTGAAAGTGACACAGACCTACGATGGCCATGGTCTTTCTCTTATGCTTATCTCATGTGAAACCAACTGGATGTGGCCTTTTTCCTCAGTGCATCCTTGCTATGTTTTATCATGAACTGCCTTTAACAATGTGTTACAGCTTCTAAATAATACAGATAATATATTTATAAAAGCATTAAGCACTTCCACCTGGATGGCTTTCCCTGACCTATAATTTACTTATTTTATTAGATTCTGTTCTCTACAATAATTAACACAGGACTAATAGTATCACCTAGTTGAACAGTGAAAATGAAATTAGCTAGAGGGGCCCGAGGCCACTCAGTTGTGACTGGCACTAAATGTCTTCTGTATTTTACTCCAGGTCTCTTGGGGCCTGACTCATCATCCTTCTGCATATTATTGGATTTACTATACTCACAAGGGGATTCATTGAAACAGAAGATTGTTTCTGTGCTGTGTCTTCCCTGCAGCTCTCCAAGATAGGTCTTGCAGTGCTTTATCCCTGAATATGAAGTACCGGGATGGGTACTTTATGTGTGGCTTTAGCACCTACTGCATGCAAGATCAGAGCACATGTCATCTCATTTAACTCTTGAAAGAAACCCTCACCCCCCAAATAAACTAAAAAGATACAGTCTTAGCAGGGAGGCCCTGCTATGATACCGATTGCAGATGTGAGGGTGTATGTTTGGTAAATGCAGTACCTGGTTGTCATGACTTATGCTTAGGTGTCTGCAATGACTCATGGGCATAGGTAGGGCTTTCCAGAGGTGACAAGATCTAGAGTGTGATCCCTGGATTCAGTGTGCAATGATGAAATCAAGGGTTGTGATTACTAAATTAGTCCACTGATTGGCTCAGCAGAGTTTTGGGTGTTAGTGCCACCTTCCTTAAGGGAGGGTAGCCTGGGTAGATATTAGGGACAGAAAGAAGGCTGCCGCCACTGCTTGTTGCTTTGCTACTGCACTGCTTGCTGTCTCATGGCCTCTGCCTTGCCACAGACTTTTTCTCCTCCACACTGCCTCTCTACCATCCAACTCTGCCTTGCACCCAGCCAACTATGGACCAAGACTTCTACAAAGTGTGAGCTACAATAAAATTTTTGTCTTTTAACACTGTGTGTCAGGTATTTTGCCTCAACCATGAGAAAAGTGATGAAGACACTGGTCTTATCTTAACCTATAGCTAATCCTTTCCCATGGTCTCTTGATCCTGACCATACCCCCAGGTATTGGCTCTTGAAGATCCACTTTTGAACATGGAAAAGAGCTAGAAATTTCCCTTCCTGGTGTAAGAATTGTGCCACTTCTGCCCAAATGCTTCCTAATTGCACTGGAATGGTTAATTGCATTGCTTCTCTTTCCTCCTAAATTGTAGAATTCCATCAGGCAAGGACTAGGCCTGCATGTGACCATGAGTTCTGTGATGCTGGGACATTATAGATGCTCAGGAAATGTGCATTGAATGAATGAATCTCATTTACCTTGGTGTATCTCATTGGTTCTTAAGTTTTTAACAAAATCTGGAGGTGAGATTGAAGCCAACTATCCTTTCTTGTGTTGGCCCCATGGCTACTCTTTAGAAGGTGTAGAGATCAGGTGGTGTTAGTGTTTTGTCAGGAAGGAGGGAGAGATGAAATCTGCAAACAGGTGGGTAACTGAGAAGTCTGGTGGAGATCTCCAGTTCTTCTGAGGGAACATGTTTCCCAGCCCAGGAGGAAAATCCAGGGGAGCTGTGCTGGTACATCTGAAGCCCTAGCCCTTTGTGCAAGAAGGAGGAACTGGTCTGAGATATCACAGAAACTGGTGCTCTCTGATGACTGTTCAGGCTACATGGGGAAGTTTAGAAGATGCTTGCTGTGGGCCGCAAGGCAGAGCTGAAAGAGCAAGAACATTGAAGATGTGAATCAGTGCTGAACTTAGGCCCTGGTCTGTATACTCTGTGTCCTTCAGAAATAGTCTGACTGTGAGCCAACTTCCTCATCCCCTGCCTTCATTAGCCTTGGCTTTCATCAACCTCCATCTCTCAGGATGGTGCAGGAATACATTGATAAGCTCTCACTTGGCACAGATCTGGGGCAGTTGGAATCATATCATGGGCCTCAGGTTCTCTGTCCACCAGAGACCTTGGGATGCTTCTGCCTGGCTGTGACTTTTAGCTCTACCCTCTCTGGTTTTGTGACCCAGCAGGGAGCCAATGGTAAGCTGCCCTGAGATACTGTCTATACCATGCAGACCGGGGGACATCTGCACAGTCCTGGCAAGT
Source organism: Ctenomys sociabilis (assembly GCA_004027165.1). Classification (NCBI taxonomy): domain Eukaryota; kingdom Metazoa; phylum Chordata; class Mammalia; order Rodentia; family Ctenomyidae; genus Ctenomys; species Ctenomys sociabilis. The sequence goes on along the minus strand of PVKA01002918.1, from coordinate 44,817 downwards.
GAAGTCATAAATGCAAGGCCCTTTCCCTGGTGCCTGGCACGTGCAAGTCCTCCATACAAATTCTGACCCACGGGCTTAAGGAGCTAACCATGACAGAAATGCTTGGTACATTGTCACAGGAGCTGAAAGCCACCATGCTTACCACATACCCCAGCTGTTAGTGACACAGGGCCTCTTGAGACAGCAGGATTTTCACACTTCCTGACATCTTACTTGTCTTTTCTGCTACTTTTTTTTGGCCCAGGAAACTTCTATTCATCTTTAACTGTCTGCTGGTATCTACTTCTCTGAGCAGCTTTCCCTCATATTCAATGGCATCGAGGTCACCTAATTGTTGCACCCTCGGCTTCCACAACTCTTAGCAATATCCAGACTCCCAAGAACAACATTGTTCTATGATGGCCCAGGTTGTGTTCATTTTCCATCCCAAGGCTATGAGCTCAGAAGGGTTAAAGTTCTTGGTCTCTCCCAAAACCCCTTAACTCTGTCCAGCAAAGGGGCTGGCACAGGAAGAGTGGATGATGCATAGGAGACAAAGAAGTGATATTTGGAAAGAACTCCCTGCCTGGTGTAGGCTTTAGTATAGAAATATGACTAGGCTATGAATTATGAATTAAATTTCTTGCTTTCTTAGATTTTCAAAGAAAAATATCTTAATGATGGACGAAACCACAACTTCAGGTTATGCAGATATATGAATTTTTTTTTTCTCCAAGAATTTGTTTTCTGCCTCATTAATAGAAACTCTCCCACATATTAGAAGATAAACTTTTCTTGCCTTTTGTTGGAAAGGGCAATTAAAAAATGACTTGTGCTTTATACTTTTCATGCGCTTAGAATAGGTAATTACTTAAAGCCGAATGTTGGGCTGCTGATAATCCAATTAGGGTCGTGGGCATAATTGCTGCTCTGTGCCTGCTTCCTTTTACTCTTCAGGGCTGTGACTTCCAAAGCTGGTTCTTTTTTTATTGTTTTATTTATTTTTATTAATTTTATTGAGAAACAAATACTAATGAGACAGTTTCAAACCCTATTAATAGCACTGTTTCAATAATTAACACATTGTAAGTTGTGGTCTTCGTAGTGGTTATTCATAGAACAAGAGGCAGACATGATATCCGATCCAAACACTATTAGTACAAACCTTTCTTCTCATTGAATTAAGAGAAAGTAGCTGTATATCTATCATAACTATTTTGCATATACAGATACAAAACATTTTTTTATTTGTATCTCCTTTTTGGTTTAGTTTTGTCAGAGATGTGTTGTCCATTGCCATTTAAATATTGTAGGCGTGTGAATTCAGAAAAATAATCCAATATAGTCCAGTAGTCCATAATAGTACTGGGTTATCTGTAGGACTGTCAATGTCAGATGTTGTTACTTGTGCCTTTTACAGCTCAGCATATTACTATGGCTTTACTTTTTACCTTGTTCTTCTGTTTTATTTTATTTTATTTTTTTTGCTCGATAGTTAAGACCAAGATAAAGCAAGACCTATATAACAAAAAATGAAACTTTTGTATCTGATAAGGTCATCCAAATCCCCTCAGGATTTATCCTGAACCCTGTACCACAGTTTGTAGATCCATTGTCAGTATCAGCCATCTAGATGAGTCACGGCCATTGCTTGACCAATTTGATCTCTGTGAAAGCCAAAGAGAATGTTTTCTCTCCATGTGACTCTCCTTAAAGCTGGTTCTTTTGGCAACCTCGTATCTTTCTATGGGAAGAAGGAGCTCCGCCATTTGGGGGTGACTTTTTCTCAGCATATATGAGAGAGGTAATGCCTGAGAAAACAGAAAGAGCATTTTGGGCATTATTGGAATAATGATTGAGATTTTTATGCTTATGCAGATATGACAATGTCTGAAATAGAAAGAGATTCCTCAAGACTCTGACATGGGTGCAGGGTCTTTTCTTTCCCCCTGGTTACTTCCTACCTCACTGCATAATGAGGCAGTGAATCCTCTCTTCTGTGCCTTGTGCTTTGCCCAAGCAACCCTGGCAGGGTCAGCAGTGTGCTAAAGTTTGTGGCTGACTATACTGAATTTATAAACTTCCCTTTCCAGTCCTTTCTGGACACTCAGAAGTGAATCTGCAAAGTTGAGTCCTCAGATGTGTGACAGAACATTGATCTTTCATTCCTGGCAATGAGGGGCCACTTGATTTACTCACCAAAACTCAGTGTCCCCACATGGGTGAAGTAGAACCAGAAAAGGCAAGTCATTAGCACAAGGGCCAAAACTAGCTGCCAGAAAGGTTTTGCCTATATAGTGCCCAAAAGGTCAAATTCATTGTCAACATTAAAAATTCTGGGGCTAGGGAGATAGCTTGGTGGTTTAAGTGCCTGCCTGGCAAGCACAAGGACCTGAATCCATGCTGGTCTTGCTCTGTCTTGCTCTGTGCAGCCACTAACACTGGGTATAGTGGTGCACACCTGTAATTCCATCACTGAGGAGGCTGAGACAGGAGGATCACTATGAGTCTGAGCTATATAGCAAGATCCAGTACCAAATCAATCAATCGAGCAAGCAATCTTTTAAAAAAATTCTGAATGTGTTTTAGAAAACATAAAATCTTGTCTTCCATTAGTAATGGGAAACATCAAGACACTGTGATGCACATTTCTATGTGGAGATGGGATTCAATTCTTTTGATGAGCCTCCACATTTGAATTTATTTCACTCATCCCTGTTACTTGTCTAGTCCTTATAAATATTCAGTTTCTGACACTCTGGGAATGGCATACTGAAATTTCCTATGAATTTGTGGGCATCTGGCTAGGAGACATGAGGTGCTCCTTCTTGGTCCTTATTTGTCATTTGGTTCCTTTTTTTATAGATGCAAAAGGTAAGGTCCCTCAAAGTCAAGACTGTGTCCATGGTCTGAAGGAAGTAATGACCATGTGGCTCTGACTTCCAGCTCAGTGGTTGTCTCTGGGAGTTATTTTCTATTTCATATATGGGGCCTCTTAATCTTCTGTGTATCTCTACCAAACAGAAGATCTAGAGCTATAGAAATTAAAGCAAATGACCTTTAGAAACTATGAGGAGCTTCTTCAATCCCACCCACACCGGCCCAGCCCCAGAGACTGGCCTGAGACAGCGGCTGACTCCAGCGACCTCCTGGATCTTGCCCCAAGCTCTCTAAGTGAGTGGGAATTTTCACAACTCACCAGGCTTCCCAGATCAGTGAGTGTGTGGTGAGTTTGAGGGAGAACCGTTGGCTTCATCCCACCCATGCTACCCAGATCCCCACCGCCAAGCCCTCCAAGCCAGTGACCGGCCTGAAACCTCAGGACCCACTCACCAGCATCTCCCTGGATCCCCTGCCCTAAAGCCCGCTGAGTGAGTGGGAATTTCCCTGACTCCCTGAGCATCAAAGTTCAGTGAGTGTAGAACTCCAGGCCCGCTGTGCCAGAGAGACATTTCCAAGGGGTTCCCTGCCCCCCAGCCCCCGTGGCCCAGTGAGAGCTCCAGGCCCACCATGCCAGAGAAGCATTTCCCAGCAATTGCGGTCCCACCCCACAGCCCCAGACGCAGTGCAGGTCGGCCTGGAGTGAGAACTTCAAGCCTGCCAAACTGGAGGGACAGTTCTCAGTGATCCCTGGTCCCACCCCATGGCCCGAAACCCAGCGCAGCCTGGCCTGTGAGTGAGGGCTCCAGGCCCGCTGCACAGGAGGGACCTTTCCCAGCCTTCTCCGGTTCCGGCATGACCCAGCATAGGCTGGTTGACCCAGTACAGCCTATTCGGTGAATAAGATCATCCACTATCATTTTGTGAGCCCAAAAGACCCACCAAAGCCCAGGCCCGCCCACCTAGAGAGTGACCTGCCTGACATAGGAGGGCTGACCCCAGCAATTTTCCGGATCCTCACCCCAAAGCCAGCCAAGACACTGGGAATTTTCATTACTTGCTCTGCATCCCAGTTCAGTACTTGCTCGCCTGAACAGGGAACCAACAGAGGGGAACCACAGGAGCTGCAGCAAAAAGGAACTGAACACAACAGTGAGATCCAGGATAGGCATAGCTGGATAATCTCAAACTTAATAGACTGGCACCTGGATCTCATAACAAGCTAAGGTTATAGCTGCACCAAAGCTCCACACCAAAGGTCAAAGGTCAGTGCTATACAAAATGACAAAGAGAAGGGGAAAAATGCAATCCCAGACCTCGAGTCCACCAGTAAGGAAAGAGGACACTAGCTCAGCTGCAGTGAACGAATTAACAGATACAGCAACAGAGGAACAACAGCAGAAAGGTTTAGACAAAATAAAACGAGACGTAATTACTCAAATTAAAAAAGAAATATCTGAATACATAGTATCTGAAATAAAGAATGAATTCCAGAAACATTGGGTGGTAAAACTATGCTCACCCAGAACAAGTGCAGAGAGCACTATTCCAACTGAAACGTATGAATTAACAGCATCTGAAGCAAAGAAACAACAGCAGGAAGATCATGAGGAACTCAAAGCAGAAATAATTTCTGAAATCAAAAAAGAATTCTTTGAAAGAAAAAGAATTCTTTGAAATCATAGCATCTGAAATACAGAAACAAGTCCAGAAATATACAGAGAAAACCCAATTTGGAAGAAACACTGCAGAAAAAGAACTAATAACTACCTCTAAAGAAGACATGGATAAAAAAATTGAGGAGATCAGAAATATGATGGATTCCTTGAATGAACAATACAGAAAAGAAATAGAACACATGAAACACAGTCAGAGAGATATAGAAGAACTAAAAATATCAATCACAAGTCTACAAAACTGAGTGAAAGTGAAGACAGAGTTTCAGATCTTCAGTATGCCAGAGCAGCTGGTGAAAAAGTGAGAAAGGATCTCTTAAAAACAATGAGAATGCAGGAAAAAATAATCCATCTCCTGAAAGATGATGCCAGGATGAACAATGTGAGAATAATTGGAATCAATGAGAATGAAGGAGTCAATACAAATGACATAAAAATAATTTGGGGAGAAATAATTTCAGAAAACCTCCCAAATATAAGGAAACAATCCAATATTCAGGTCACCGAAGTAAACAGAATGCCAAATAAGTTCAATCCAAGTAGAAACACACCAAGACATATAATAGTTAAGATTGCAGAAATCCAACACAAAAATAATATACTGAAAGCTGCTAGAGAGAAGAAGGAGCTCACATTCAAAGGAAAACTCATCAGAATTACAGCCAACTTCTCTACACAAACAATGAAGGCAAGGAGAGCGTGGAGCAGAGTTCTTCAAGTCCTACACAAAAACAAATTCCAGCCCAGACTATTATACCCTACAAAACTCTCTTTCAAGTTTGATGGAGAAGTGAAATACTTCCATGACAAAAAAGAACTAAAGAATTTCATGATGACAAAGACATCCCTTCAGAAGCTGCTGAAAGATGTTCTAGAGAAAGACCACAATGACCAGAACTCCATGAATGAGAATGGAAGGAACCCACTAAACAGGACATACAAACACAGGTTACAAATGAGTAAACAACACCAGGTAAATATCATGACAAACATAAGTCAGCACATTTCAATTATAACCATCAGTGTAAATGGACTCAATTTTCCAATTAAGAGAAATAGACTGGCACAGTGGATTAGGAAACAAAATCCAACAATATGCTGTATATAAGAAACACACTTAACTCAAAGGGACATTCATAGGCTCAAAGTTAAAGGATGGAAAACAATACTACATCCCCAGCACCTCAGAAAAAACAGGACAAGCAATTCTTTGCTCAGACAGTCTCAACTTCAAACCAAGAATGATCAAACGACACAAAGAAGGCCACTATATATTGCTCAGGGGAAACATTCAGAAGCAAGAAGTAACACTCTTAATATCTATGCACCAGATACAGGAGCACCTAACTATGCAAGACAAATCTTAATGGACACGAAAAACTTAATGTCTAAGAACACAATCTTAACAGGAGACCTTAACACACCTTTATCTCAAAAAGATAGATCAACTAGACAAAAAATTAGCAAGGAAGTAGCAGAACTGAACCAAAGCTTGGAACAAATGGACCTGGTGGACATATACAGAGTGTTCCACCCAACCACAGCTGAATACACATTTTTTTCAGCTGCACATGGGTCATTTTCCAAAATAGACCACATACTGGTCCAGAAGTCATGCGTAAGTATATGCAAGAAAATTGTTGTGGAATGCTGGACTGTGTTGGATTGTGTTGTCGAGTTTAGGCATCTAAGTTAGTTGAAAGACAATGGAGTGCTCATCTTTGACAGGTGTAGACAAAGGAAGGGTTATAGAAAGGAAGAATCATGATGTGTGTGTATGACAGTACAGGTGGGATAGATAACGCTGTGCTTCTACATAATTCTGAGAGGCAAGATTTGCACTAATGGTGATTGGACAGGATATTATGTCGGCTTCTAGTACTATGGAGAACCACTAGGAAAATAACAAGGTAGAAAGTATTAATTATTGAATCTTTGCTGTAATTCAGGTATGAAAAATAAGATACACAAACAGCTACACTCTCTTAATTTACTGATAAAAGACACATTATAATAATGTCTGTAAGTATAATATCATGTATGCACCTTCTGTGATAGCAAAACATTATGAAAACAGTTTGCAATGTATTAATTTATCAAATCCATCTTGTCAAGGTATCTTAAAACTGTGTCATTGATATTTGAACTTCAATAAAACAAAAATAAAAATTAAAAAAAGAAAGAAAAGAAAAGAAAGTATGAGGAATGAGCCTCAGTTACCAGTTAGCAAAACATCCTAGAGCTGGAACCGTCAACTCAAATGGATTTTGAACTGGAGAAAACCCTAAGGATACTTAGAAAAAGAAAAGTAAATTCTTAAATTTTGAGCATGTGGCAGCTTTTGCAGCATTTTGTCACTGATTTTAAAAGTCAAAGGAAAAATCCTTACTGAAGTGGTCCACATGGAAGAGCTGTGGTTCGTTAGTCTGTGAATTGGGTATGAATCTGGACTTTGCGTGTGACGTAGGGATGAGAACTCAAGAGACATGGGTGGTGTGTGTGTGTGTGTGTGTACAGTGGCTGATACCAAGACCCAGCTGTGTATATGGTGCTTGCTCATTGTTGTCCAGACATTTGCTCCAGGGTTGAGACTGTCCCCATTTACATTTGTAGAGATGAGTGTCATTGTCAATAAGACATTCACTTAAGCTGACCCAGCTAATCACTGTTAGGGTCCTGCATGATTTTAAGCCTCAGATTTCTTTACTGTTCCTCAATGGTTCCTGCTCACTTGTGCTCTGCATCTTATTCTTTCCTAAATTCTGTATCTCAGCGTCTCTTTTACAAAATGAAAGAAGAGCAGATGACCTTGTGGATCCTTCTTCACTCAACCTTGAGAGATGATAACTTAACTAATGCTTGAAGAGGGGAACGATGGAATTAAAAAGAAAATCTTAGCGAATGAAACTGGGAGAGGTGGCAAAAGCTTGTAGTTCCAGGCACGGGAGGCTGAAAAACAGGAAGGATCACTATGAGTTCGATCTGTGTAGTTAGAGAAGGACAATTCATCTCAGGAGCTCGGGCATCACATGCTGCAAGGCCTCAGGGGATGCACCGATGTTAAGTGTTAAAGCCCTGGTGACCAGTGATATCAACTACGGAAGAAGCACAGAATGTGAGGAGAAATGACTGAGTTCAGAACTTACTGAGCTGCACATTTTACGATTAGATTTGTGAACCATTTTGAGTTTTTTTTTTTTTTTTTTGAAATTCCTAAAGTCTCTTTTTAGATTAATTTTTTTTTTTAAAGTATTGCATCTGGATGTCCTGTTGTTCCAGTGTAATTTGATAGCTACCTCTGCCACACTGATTTCTGTGCTCCTTTGTCAAAGATCAATTGACTGTGTTCATGTGCATCTATTTATGGGCTACTGGTTGTGCTAATTTATTTCTCTATTTGTTCTTCAGCTGTACTGGCCTAAATAGTGTAGCTTTGTAGTGGGACTTGAAGTTCATTAGCCTTAGTCCCTCCTTTGTTCCTCTCCCTCAATCCTTCAATATTATGTTAACATTTCTTGACCTCTGTCCTTTCTAAATAAACATTGGCATCTATTCAGTTTATAAATAACTAAACAAAGAAAGTCTTAAACCTAAATTTATCTCAGTTTTGCTTAAAAAGAATCATGTAAAATAATTTGTGTGAGCATAAAGAAAATATTTGTCTCTTGCATTTTATTCCATTTCCTCTGCTTCAGTGTTCACGTGTACAGGACCAACACTCCATTTCTGAAGACTAAAAAGATCCTCCACATTTTCATGGTCTCAGTTTCGAGTCAGAAAATAGTTCTGACAAATCATTATTGATGAGGATAAGCCCAGGGTTACAGGAACAAAAAGCCCATCTCCTTGTATAAGCGTGCAGCAGGCAGAAGACAAAGGGGATGATATAAAAGGAGCTGGAACACATCCTTTGATTTTTAAAATTAGTCACAAGATCTGCTTCCTTTTTTTCCCCTGGGGAGATTATTACAGGGGTAGCAATGAATAGTGCTCAGTAACTTCACATTATTTTTCTTTTTCCTTCCTTCCTTCCTTCCTTCCTTCCTTCCTTCCTTCCTTCCTTCCTTCCTTCCTTCCTTCCTCCCTCCCCCCCTCTCTCTTTCTTTCTTTCTTTCTTTTGGTGGTAAAATTTACTATATTTAACCCTTCGAGTTGGACCCAGTTTACAGGATCCTGGCATTGTGTGCATCCGCCACAGTATCTTAGGAACCTAGTTGATCATATCCCTGTTTACTTCAAGTGTTCTCTTAAAGTAGCCCAAGTCACAGAGATTCAAAATAGCTTGTTCTATCTGTTGCTTATTAGCCTTGATGTCCACAATGCTCATGTGAATGGAAGTCTGTTGCTGTCTTTGATCTTCTTCACGGCTATCGCCATCCCAGAGACTTACGATGGAATAGTGATCAGAGTCACTTCTCTTAGTGGTGCTTTTCTTAGATTATGTGCACTGCCTTGAGAAGCACAGAATAGTGCCCTGCTGGACTCTGGGTGTCATAGCCTTCAGGACTTTAGTGTTGGCTTTCATGTTGGGAGGTCTAAGGGCCTTTTGTATTTTCAGCACTATCCTTGTGAAAAGTCCTTTTTAGTTTTCAAAAACAGCTTTTCCCCTCTGTATAAATATATAAAAATTGTACTACTTAGGGTAGAAAATACTAGAAGTTATTTAGAAAAAAATGTAAACAAATTACCAGATGACTTCCAGTTTATATTTAGCTCTTGCCTTATAATGAGTATAAATGTACACATATCCTGTGTAGTGTGCAGTTTGGTCTCAGATTTTTTTACCTTTATGAGTGTTCATTTTTCTTCTTCCACTGAGTATTTTTAAAACATGACTTGGATGGCTGCAGCCTTCACACAGCTGTGCAGCAGTGAGTTGCAGATCCCACATTTAGTTTGCTTGTAGTGCTTTGGCATCACTGACAATGCAACCATGAATATTTGTGTATATTTGTCTTGATTCAGTGTTGGACCATATGGACTTCTACATAGTTTTCAAGATTTGAAGTGTGTCACAAAGCATATGTGTTAGTCAGTTTCCCAGTTGTTAGACACAATACCTGGCACTCACAGCCTCAAGGAGAAGCTCAATTTGGCTTAGCTTTAGGGGGATTCAGTCCATGGTCCACTGGCTCCATGGGTGAAACATGGTGGCACGGTAGAGCAATGCTGTGTAGTTCATGATGTGATAGCCAGGAAGCAGAGAAGGGGCCTTATATGAGGGATGAGAGATGGTGAGGCAAAGGGCCAGATACAGTAGCCAGAGGAATGCCTTCGGAGTCCACACCAATACACTTGAAGGATGTTCCACTACTTCCCAGGGCAGATCTCAAAGGCAACCAAGTAGATACTCCTGTTTTCTGAGACCCAAAGATTAACAGTTACCATGTCTTAGTCCTCTCCTTTAGTAAGCTCTGCCCTTTGGAGAAATCCCAAACCAATTTGGCAAATGCTGGGTTTCTTCCACACCATCTAGATTACTCTTTGAAGAATTCTCATGTCTGCTTTATAATCCAGTTTGCCTCATTTCTTCCATCCACTTTCCTTTTGCCTTCCCTCCTTGTCCTCAGCTCAATGCTCTCAAATGTCCAGGCATTTAAAAATGATCTTCCACATACTATTGTTCAGTTGATATTTATTTTTAAGATTAAGTGTTACTTAACTTAGCAACAATAAATGTGAGAACATATGGATTTGATGCTCTGTACATGTATGCATATCAGCATGTGTGTGTGTGTGGACAACTGTTTTTCTAATTCACATGAAAATAAACTCATAACTATTGAATTAAAAAAGTCAGAATTTTTCTCTATACACCTTACACTTTTGTTATCTTGGCTTTTAGCATGTTGAGTTCTACTAGTCTATTTGCTTCCTATCTAAAGAGGTGTATATTATCTTTTTTAAAATTAAACACTTACTTGAGAGAGAGAGTATAGCAGTAATTGATATGACATTAGAAGCAGTGTGCTTTTAGAAGACCAGAATGACAGAGATTCCAAGCATGGCCCTAGTATTACACACTTAGAGAAGCCATCTCCATCCCTGACAGTTGGGAGCATTGAGCTAAGTGCAAGGAGGGAAGACAAAAGGAAAGTAGATGGTGTGTACTGAGTGCCTCTATGTGCCAAGGTTCTTGTGAGAATGTAATGATGGCAGAAGAAAGGCCACTGCGTTGGACAGGCACATGGCCCAGTGGTGTTCTTGCATAGGTCTTGGGCCCAGAGAAAGGCTTCTGGGTTGGTCAGGGGCAGGGGCTGGAGTGAGCGCTGTCAGAGAAAGTTCCATATATACACAAGACTGAACTGAATTCTAAGGAAAAGTAAGTTAGAAATTATCTATTTAATGTGAAAGAAGGAAGGGCAGGAGAAATGAGAACAAAAAAGAAATCACAAGAGATGTACTTCCAGAAAATAAATAGTAAAGTGACATATACAAACCCAACTACATTAATTATTACATTAAACACTCTAGTTAGAAGGCAGGGATTGTAAGACAATTAAAAAGCACAGGATCCTACTGCATAATGTTTACCAAAGAACCCCTGTTAGACTCAAAACATAAATAGGTTGAAAGTAAAAACAATGCTATAGTATCCCATTAAATAGTCACTATAAGACAAGTAGAATGACTATACTACCATCAGACAAAACAAGCTTGGAACTAAAAAAGAACTAAGTTAATGTATGTTGGAGTTTAAAAATTTGAAGGAGAAATTTCACAAGAAGAGGAGAAAGACGATGGAATCCATACTGGGAAGGAGGTCCATTGGCTGAGACTTTTGCTGTGCTGATAGGAGGCACACATTTATAAATATGGAAAATCTGGTGAATCTCATGCATGATAAAATTTAAAAATAAAACATATCTAGACTGATAAAACTAGAGAATCTTAGGGATGGGAACTTACCTCCGCAGTAGAATCCTTGTCTAGCATCAGGGTGGTCCTAGGTTTAATCTCTAGTTTTGTAAGCAGCAGCAACAGCAAAAGCAACAATGAAAACAACAATAACAACAACAACAACAATAGCAACTGCAGAATACTGAAGACAGATAGAAGACCATAAGCAAAAATACAGATAGTTCACAAAAGAGTAACACATATTCCAAAAACTGATTTCTCAGTAGCAACAATGGAATGCAAGAAATAGTAGAATAGTATTGTCAAAGTGAAACCAAAAAGTAATTGATAATAGAGATTTCATTATTCAAGTAAAAAAAATCTTCTGGGTTGTAGGGAAAAGAAACAAGGGCATTTTTAAATGGATAGAACTGAGAAACTGATCCACAACAAATCTCCAGGAAAGTCACGAGAAAGACTATGTTTAGGTTTAGGGAGAATGAAAGTGAGCCCAGATGGGAGATTTGAGATCTAAGGAGAAATGGTGACTAGGGAAGTGGTAAGTGTATGGTTAAATAAAAAAATCACTTTAATTATATAGGAAGGAGAGAATAGCATGGAGTTTTACAAAACAGAATTAAAATATACAAGCATAATGGAATATAAGTGCTGGGAAGAAGGAAATAAATAGAAATGTTCCAAGGTCTTAAATTCTGAAATGCTAAGTATGTTAAAAAATATGTTTGAGTTTATAGAATGGTCCCTAAAAGAAAAGTAACAGAGGCATAACTTCTGTGCCAGTATTTGGAAATATGTGAAATGGTAAAACATATAAATCCTTATGGCTTGTGTCTAGATGTCCAGCCAAAGCTCCATGCAGTCTAGGGGTGGGCTTTTCAGAAGTGGCTAAGTCTAGTTTGTGATTGAGGCATGTCAAGGGTTGGAATGCTGGGCACTGGGATTAAGGGTGTGGATGCCACCTCTTCCCCAGTGCGGGCAGCCTGTCTGTGATATAATGGAGGAAGGAGGCTTTTACTCACTTCTCTTGATCTCTGACCTGCTGCTTTTGCTGTCTTCTGTCTGCCAGGAATCACTTTTCTCTGAAGCCATCCTGTCGTGGAGCCAGATGATTATGGATTAAAACCTCAATGAACTGTGAGATAATTAATCCTGTCACTTTTTAATATTGGGTCTTAGGTATCTTGTCTCAGCCATGAGAAAAGTAATTAGTACATAAATGAAAGTTTGCAAAATAACATAAGAGAAACCAAAAGAAACACAGAAAACGCAGGCCGAAGAACAAAGGACATGAAATGAGAAAGAACCAAGAAGATCAGCAAGTTTAGTAACATTCATGGAGAAGCTGCCCCTGCAAAAAGACAAAGATTTTCCTGTTTGATGAACAATACTCTATCAATATGGGCTGTAAGAGGCCCTCAAACATAAGGGTATGGAAAGAGAAAGTGCCCTAAATTGTGTTATTGATAATGCTAACAAAAGTTAATACTATCCAGCAGAAAAGTATAAAAATGAGGTGTATAAAATAAGGCCATAATAGTAAGCTGAGCTGTAAATGGCTCTAGCGAACAACTTCTTCGGATAACCCACTGTTACTGTGGACTGCTGGACTGTGTTGGAGTGTTTTGTTGAATTCAAGCACCTGTAATAATTGAATGACAATAGAACATCCATCTCTGACAGGACTAAACAAACAAACAAAAGAGGAATACAAAGGAAGTACCGTTCTGTGTTTGTATAAACAGTACAGTTAGGATAAATATGCAGTACTTGCACATAATTCTATGAGATGAAAGATTTGCACTAATAGTGTTTGGACAGGATATCCTGTCTGCTTCTTGTACTATGGACAACCACTAGGAAGATAACAATGTAAAAAGTATTAATTATTGAAAGTATACTATAATTCAGCTTTAAAAAAAAAGATAGCAGCTACATTCTCTTAATTCATTGAATAGAGGCATCTGCTCCAATAGTGTTTGTAAATAGAATAACATGTATGCACCTTGTACAACAAAAAACCACTATGAAAACAATATGCATGGCTGGGGAGATAGCTCAGTGGAATAAGCATTTCCCTGGCAAGCACAAGGGACTGAGTTCAATATGCAGTGTGTTAATTATTGAATCTGTCCAACTAATTTGATTTGAAACTGTCTCATTGCTATTTGTTCTTCAACAAAATAAAATAAACAAAACAAAGTTAGTACCTCTGTTGCAGTATTGGGTAAAAAATGAGTATATAGAACAAAATATTAGAAGGCAAAAGCTTTAAAAAATTAGTCCATAATAGTGATAAAAATAATGGCTTTTCTTTTAGTACATTGCATCGTGCATGTAACCTACTTCAATCATATTCATCCTCATTACTCTCCTGTATCTTTTCTTCCCCTTCTCCCTGCCCCCTTGTCCATCTCTGAGGCAAAACCCAGCTAGAGATGATGATATCTTGAACAGGCTGTGCAGAATGAAATAAGTTTCCATTCCTTGGGAGGTAAACCAATTAAACTTTTACACATCCAATTATATAGCCTCAATATATTCAAAACAAAGATTGACAGACTAGAAATACATAATTCCAGCACCACAGGAGGCTTTTTAACATTTTTCTTTCAGTAAGTGGTAATGTAAGTAACTACATAATGAACAGGGTCAAGGAAGATTCAGATAATATAATCCTTAATCTTGAACTAAAAGAGACATTAAAAGTTTCTTCACCCAATTGCAGAAATCATAAATCATACTGGAAATATTTCTGAAACTAACGTATATTAGATCACAAAACAAGAAAAAAAGTTCAGATATAGGGATCATGAAGACCCTGAGAGAAGGGAACGAGGATTAAGAAAAGAACCAAACTGTATTATATGATGTACATGGACCAAATTTTCAAGATGATTGTAAACTACATAAAATAAAAAATAGCTCGTGGGAGGCATAAACACGTGGATCACAATGAGTCTGATCTAGTAGTGAGACCCTGAACACCTTCTACATCCTTCTCTAAAATACAAAAAAAAGAGCCGGGTGTGGTGGCACATGCCTGTAATCCCAGCACTAGGGAGGCTGAGGCAGGAGGATTGTTGTGAGTTCGAGACCAGCCTGAACTACAAAGTGAGCTTAAGGCCAGCCTGAACTGCACAGTGAGACCCTGTCTCAAAAAAGACAAAAAAAAAAAAAAAAAAAAAAAAAAAAAAAAAAAAAAAAAAAAACAAAAA
>PVKA01002918.1:0-30106 GCA_004027165.1 Ctenomys sociabilis | reverse complement strand
GGTCAAAGGAAACTATTTACAGAGAACTGAGATAAAAGTATTTTATTTGAAAACATGTGGGATACGTCAAAATGGTTACTTAAGTGTAAATGTGGGGATTAAAGTTTTGCGTTAGAAAAAAGAAAAAAGCCAAATATTAGCTGAGATCCCAATTTAAGAAGTTAGAGAAAGAACCAAAGAATAAACTGGAGAAGCAAAAGGATGAAATAATAATTACAGAAGTGTTATTAGGGAGTGGAAAATAAATGAAAACTACCAAGTATCAACATATCAAAAAGCTAGGCCTTTAAAATGTGGACAAACTTGCAGTGTGAATTAAAAAAGAAAAAGAGATTAAAAATATTTGCTAAAAGATGTATTGCAATGAAATATATAACTGACATCAAAAGATGATATTATGAACAGCTGATGCAAATAAATCTGAAAGCCAATATCTGATAAACTTATTTAATATAAATTTATTTAAAAATAACCAATTATTAGTGTAATAGGGGGATGATAGTGAGTCTTATCTGCCCTAGTGGGGAGAATGTTGTATGGCATTGCTCAGAATTGCCAGGCTGCAGTGACCATAAACAGTAGCTCGGCCTGATAGCACAAGCCAGTGATCCCAGCACTCTGGGAGGCTGATGTAGGAGGATTGTAAATTGGTGTCCAGAATAAGCAACTTGAAGACTTAGCTGGACCTTGTCTCAAAATAAATATAAAAAAGGGAGCAGGGATGCAAAACAAATGAATAGATCAGAAGAGCAGACTGACATTTTGGCAACTTTACTTTTGGATGTGAAGCCTCTGCAGGTAATGTGCACCTTATTAACTTGCAAATGGGGCTGGGGAAGGCGAATAACATCTCCCAGCCTCCCTTCTTGGCACTTTCCCACAAGGAAAATACAAGGGTACCAGCTGCAGCTGCACACAGCAGTCAGCTACTCTTCTTTGCTGGAGACCCTAAAGTTTGAGTCTTCCATTTCCTCACATGTAATACTTTGAATTGCTTTTCTCATCTGAATATTCAGTGTTCTAACCACTGGAATGTGATCCCTCTGTGAAGTTGGAGTCCTGTCCTCGGACCCCCTGTTAGTAGCGTCCAAGTGAATACTTCAGCTCTGAGTTATAGCCTTTACCAGGATCTGAGGTGGAAGCACTCCCAGCAGTGGCCAATTTCGAGCTGCCAATGTGCAGCACTGCCTCAGGCACATTAGGCTTCCTGAGCTGGGCTGACCCAGTGTGAGCGCACTGCACCGTGGCTAGCTCTGCATGAATGGGCCAGAACCAGCATGCTAACCGACAGCTCTCCACTCAAGTGACACAGGAGAGAAAACCAATTTTCAGTCCCTAAATCAAATAAAACAAAGTTCGAAATTTGACTCAGCTTGTAATTGTAATCCTGGTTAAGACACTTCATTCTCTAAACTCTAGCTTCCTTACAAAGAAAGTAGATTTCCTGGGCCACTGGCTAGAGACCCAGAGAACAGAACTCAGGCACCTGCATGAGTAAGACTCTCTACTATGCATCCCCCTCTGGCAAGCCCTGCAACTCCCCTGGAACCCCCTCCCCTGTAGTGAGTGAGAACTTCTGAGACTGTTCCGGCCCAATTCACCTCAGCCCAGCCCGGAGAATGTACAGAACTTCCGGCTTCCCTGCACACCTACGGTGGCAAGCACCCTCCGGAGCCCCCGCACCAAAGACCTCCGAGCCAGTGGAAACTTCCGAGACTCTCTGGACCCCTATCAAACCCAGCCCAGCGCACTACCTGGAGCCCCTGCTCCCAAGCCCGCCGAGTGAGTGAGAAATTTTATGACTCTTCCGGGCCGCGATCTGGCCCAGCATGGACCCATGAATGTGTGGGAGGGCCATGGCACTCCTGGTGCTGTCTGGGCCAGGGACACAACAGAGAGCCGCCACAGGCTCACAGTTGTGCCAGAAGGGCTGCAGCAAAAAGGAGTTGAACACAACAGCTAGATCAAGGCCAGGCATAACTGCATAATCTCAAACTTAATAGATCAGTGCCTGAATCTCATTAGGTGCTAAGGTTATAACTGCACCAAAGCTCTACAGCAAACGTCAGAGGTCAGTGCTCTACAGAATGACAAAGACAAAGAGCAAAATGCAATCTCAGGCCTCGAGCCACCCATGATAAGGGCAGAGGACACTAGCTCAGCTGAAATGAATGAAATAACAGAGGCAGAAATAAACAAACAACAGCAGAAAGGTATAGAGGAACTCAGACCAGAATTAACGCCTGAAATAAAAAAAGAAGTTTTTGACTACATAGCACCTGAAGTAAATAATCAAATGCAGAAATGTATGGGGGAAACCCAATGCTTACCAGGAACAAGTGTAGAGAACAATATTCGAGCTGAAATGTATGAATTAACAGTGCTGCAAGCAAAGAAAAAATAGCAGAAAGGTAAAGAGGAACTCAGAGAAGAAATAATTTCAGAAATAAAAAAAATATCTGAAATCATAGCATTTGAAGTAAAGAATCAAATATGGACATATATGGAGGAAACCCGATTTGGAAAAAACTGCAGTAAAAGAACAAAGAGCTATCTCTAAAGAAGACATAATAAAAAAATAGAAAAGATTAGAAATATGATGGATTCCTTGAATGAGCAATACAGGAGATAGATCCCATGAAGCAGTCAAAGAAATATAGAAGAACTAAAAATCTCAATCACGAGCCTACAAAACCATTTGAGTGAAAGAAAAGACAGTTTCAGATCTTGAAGACACTGGTGTACCTAGTGAAAAGGTGAGAAAGGATCTCTTAAAAACAACAAGAATGCGGGAAAAAATAATCCATCACCTGCAAGCTGATACCAAGATGAACACAATAATGAGCATACTGTATTTTATGGCATGTGAGAACCTGTACGACCTTTTCAGACTCTTAACAATCTGTGATTCTTTAGTAGAGAATGTTGTGTGAGATTTAATGAAACATAGAAGTGGGAACATAAAACAACTCTTCTTAGGAGCGAAGAGGTTGCTGTGTGTACAGTTTGCTTTGGGAAAGTGTAAGCAACATATAAATTTACTAAAAGAACAATGAAAGGCATCTTAAAACACCAGAGAGCCAATATTAAATTGTGAACTTGATGGGAATCCTTCAAGCATAATAGTTAATCTCTGTATAATTCTCAAGATTGCACTGTAGCCTAATTAGGAAATATTAAAATGCTACAATGACACAATTAATATACGTGTTCTTATAGAAATTAATGAATAAAAATTATATTGTGGAGGAACTGGCAAATAATATTCTAAGAGAAACTGTTGTAATGTAAGCAAGCAACAAATAATTAAACTCATTATTGGTACTCCTGGAGTAAAGCTTTGAGGTATAAAGATAAACTCTCTTGGGTTCTAGAAACTTGGCGGTCAGGAGCCCAACAGTTTCAGGAACCGTATCACTGGGGCCTCACTCCAGGTCCAGCCCTCTGGACCACGCAGACACACACGGAGCCGCTTCCTTTCTCCTCATGTGTGGACTGGGGTAGAGTCTCGTACCGAACAGCAGAGTTGATAGTTGGGAACGCACCTAATACAAATCAGAAAGCAAGGACAAGAAAAGCAAGGAAAGACCATTTTCTAGTAGCTCAACAATGTCCAGTGTGTTGGAAGTTATTCTATATTTCTCAAAACTGACACAGTAGAAACTGTTAGGGCTCTGTAAAAAAGTGAGTTCCAAAAGGAGAGACCCAGACCACTCCTCTGGGGAAGGTTTTGAATGTTTGGTCATTTTACAAACAGACACCAGATAACACTAAGTAGTAATTTTACTTCTGTTTCGTGTGTGTGTGTGTGTGTGTGTGTGTGTGTGCGCGCACATGCGCGCGCGCACGCATGTGCATGCATGTGTGGTTAATATGTGTTTGTGGTACAGGATTACATTTCTGTGAAAATTTTTTTTTCCTTTCCTACTCTTCCTTTCCTTTCTCTTCCCTTCCCTTCTCCATTCCCTCTTTCCTTCCCTCCCTTCCTTCCATTCTTCCACCCTTCCTTTCCGTGGTCTGTTGACTTAAGGATGAATCAACACACACACATCACAGCCTAGCAGGAGAACAGGCACAGAACCAGATCCCAGTCTGTCCCATGGCGCTTCTCAAATAGGACAGTTTCCTATGATGCCATGGATGATTCAGGCCTGGGAGGAAGCAGGTGCTACATGTGGACCAGGATTTCCTTAAACAGAGAGACCAGTCATCACCACCTGGGAAAACAAAGGAGGATCACCACAGAGGAAGGGAATTCTCCGGGAGACTGGTGACTTGGTGGGGCTGGAGAAACAGCACTGTGGGGAGAGACTCCTAGCAGGTCTCCATCCATTGTGGGATGCCCATGGTGGGTCTGAATCCACTCAACCTGCCGAAGACTTGGCCTCTGTGTGTATCTTGTAATCAAAAATCAGTATACCTATGAGCATTTGGACAAGTCATAATTTCAATTAGTTCCCCTAAAATGAGATATCTGTGAAATACCAAATCAGACCAAGAAATAGAACACTTCCAATACATCCCAAATTCCCTGTTTTTTTCTAAATTACTTTTTTTCCCCCCGTAGGAGAAAAATTTATACTATTTCTAACATCATGTATTAGTTTCCTTCTTTTGAGATGTTTCAATTGTCAGTTAATTAAATTTGTAGTACTAATGTGAGGTGACAAAAACATAGTCAAAATATATGATTTCATTTATTCTGTTTTAAAGATAGGGTGTTGCTCAATTGCTCAGATTGGGCTTAAACCTGTGAGCTTCCTATCTCAGCATCCCAGGGTATTAGGATTCCAGACACAGGTCACTATACCCAGTCCAACGTCTATTTTTTAACAAGAAGACTGAGCATGGCTCAGGGGTTCAGGACTTTCCTATCACATGTGAGGCCCTGAGTTTGCTCCTCAGGACTATAAAAGAAACATATAAGAAGATTTTGAGCATATATTATATTGTATCTGATTTCTTTGCTCAGTGTCATGATTGTGCAACTCACTTGTATTTCTCCAGACAACAATAATTCCTTCATTTCATTCCTGTGCAGTGTTGTGTTACATTAATGTTCCAGATTTTACAGTTCCATTTCACAAATGATACGATTTGGGTCTGTTCCAACTTTTGTTTATTGCAAACAACCCCCCCCCCCAACACTCTCTGCATGTCCTGTTACAGTAGTATTTATGTTTTGGTTGGGTAGATAGACTAAGAGGAAACTGTTAGTTTTCCACTGCATGGTCAGAACCCTATAGTCCTAGTGTCTTCCTAGTGAGAATGTCCATGATATGTCACCACTAAATGAACCTACTGCAGATGTCCCATCTCCTGGTTTTGTCCCTTTGCTCAGAGAATGGGGTCCAGCCCCAATTCTCCAAATGGTAGAAATTATTCCTGGAAACCATCTGTGGTTAAGTGTCTCTTCCCACAGAAAAAGTATCTCCTTCCAGGGATCTGTTCAAATGGCCATACTATACTAAGTCCAATTGTAATTTCAAGTTTATCTCACAGAGTACTTGTTACAATCAATAATTGTTGAATTAAATAAGCAAACTAATAGTAAGAATTTCATGCAACAGAATGGGATTTGAGGAAAGTTATTTTTTGGTATAGAAAGAGCTATTGGTCTCTCTGATGTGATCTCTCACATCATTCAGACAACTATGTATTTTGTCATTGATAAAGTAGAGATCTAGGACTTAATGAGATTGGCTCAAACTTCATTGATTGATTGATTCATTCATTCATTTCTTCACTCTTTCATCCAGCATATACATTTTGAATGCTCATTTTTCTGGGTCCTGGGGATATGAAGATGAGACTACAAGTCCAAAGATCTCATTATCTAGTTGGGAGAAGACTTGAAAGACATGTAAGTAAATATGTTCTCAGATAAATGGTTATCAGAGACATTCTGTGTCTAGAGGAGAAAGCACCAGTTCTTGCCTGTGAGGAGCAAAGTAAGTCTGATGGAGGCAGGGAAATTTGTTTGGAACTACATAATGAGGACAGTTCACCAGTTGAAGAAAGGTGTGAGATCAGGGGAAGAAAATAAAATCCTGGTGAGACAGTGGCCTGAGTATGAAGAGGAGGTGGGCTTGGAGCCTGGGGCCCTGAGTGCATATGTCAGGATGCACAAGGGAGGTGGTTGTCTGGAACTAGTCCAGAGGTTCTGGAACCAGCAAGAGTGAGGCATTATCCAACAGCAGACAGCTGGGCCCCTCCAGCCCTCAGCACCCACAGCCATCTAGTGCCACTGGGGTATCACTAAGGAGCTCCAGAATGATTCAAGTGGGCAGCCACATGAGGCTTGGTGGCAAGGTTCAGTAACCACAGGTCCATGGTCCTGCCAAAAGTGGTAGGAGTCCCACTCTGGTTGCCTGGTGGTTGTTAGGAATACTGAGGTCCAGGGCTGCTTTTAAGGGTGCTGGGACTGCTGCAGATCCTTGGCACAGCAGTGATTCCCCTTATCTGCCTTGAAGTAAAGGCTGCAACTGATTCCAGAGACCAGCATCCTCCTTGGCCTCGTGGAGCCCATCAATAATGACAAATCCTTTTTGTTTGCACCCCATTATTTCATTGTAAATGAGAAAGTAATAGAGGAAGGCTGCAACTGAGCTAATTAAATCAGCCATTTCTAATCTCATTGATCTGAAAGAGCTTGGAGGGCAGGAAGGGAAAGGGACTTTGATGCAGAGCTAGCTAAATCTGGCTTTGTCACAGGTGGAGATTGGGGAGTGAGAGAGAAACAGCTGGGACAGGAGATCTTAACCCAGTCTTGGGGCTGGAGTGCTTGCAGCTGGGCTTGGGCCCTGCCCCTCCTGGGAGGCTCTGAGGAACTCTAGGAAGAAACTTTTGGTTTTCTTCTCAGGGCATGAGCAACAGGGGTGGACCATCAGCACCAAGGTGGCAGAATGAATGAATGAATGAATGAATGAATGAATGAAACTTTCTAAAAGGGGCCCAAGAAAGCCAATTGGTGTGCTTTTTATGGGCCAACTAAGTAACACTGGCCTGTGCTGGGTTTAGAAGTGTTTGTTCTGTCCTTTCTGCAGGTCATTTTTATCTGTCATGTGGACCAGCATGACTCCTGCTAGCTATGTTTTCTGGTGGTGTCTGCTCAACTGCTGACAATTCTCTGAAGGTGCCAGTGAGTCACATCCCCTTGATTATATTTTATTCATGCTGCCCTCTTCCCTGGGCTGCTCTTTGTTCCCCTCCTCCAGTTTTAGGGAGGGTAGTCTGGACATCATTTGCCTTAAAAGAGCCCGAAAGTTTTGTGCAAAGTGCAGCCCCACTGCCATCCCCTGTTCTGGATAAAGCACTTTTGGAGGCTGAAGATCAAGGACCCAGACAGGTCAGGTGACCCCTGACAGCCCCAGGGTGTCGGAGCCGCTGGCTGCCTTCTCTCTGAGTGGGAACACCTATTCATCTCTCTCCACAGCTCCTACGGGCTCCCTGTGGCTTTAGGTTTAGAAATGGTCAGAAATATTTTTTATTTGATTTGAGCATATTGTAAACTTCTGCAGAAAGAAGACAATGAATTGTAATGTCCATCTCAAGAACACACGGATTTTATGGTGGCTGGAGACCAAACATCTAGAGATAGAGGGAAAATTCATTTTGAATGGGGTAAACTTGAGTTCACTTGTGCTCAGAATGAATAACAGTAAGTAGAATTTATGAACTATCATTATCTCTTATCTTAGAGATATTTTATGACTTTTAAAAGTAAGCTGAAACAGAGCTTACAAACCTTGACAACTACCCAAAAATGGAGATTGATACACTAGGTGGAAAAAGATTGTTTCTGTAAACAAAGAATTTGGCTGCAGGAAAGTCTTTCTGGTGATTGACTGAAGGATATCTGACCCCCAACCCCACAAATCTTTCTGGTGGCCTCATGCCCACCCAGATGCTGATCTGATGGCTTCTAAAGACCCAAGAGAAGGTAGTGGTAGACTGGACACACATTTGCCTGGCAGGTGGTGAGAACCTTGAGAAGGGGCATGCAGCTGATCCCCCCAGATGTGTGGCTGCTGGCTGGTCAGGGAGAAGAGAGAAGCACAGGACAAGGTCTATGGCTTTGGACACAGGCAAGGGCAGCAGCTCCATGACAGTCTTGACTACTTGTCTGCCCTGGGTTGCAATGCAGCCAGCCCAAGACAGAGTGGTCACCATGACTTCTGATGTATGCAGGCTTTAGCAAAAGGAAGAAATCCCACAAGGTAAAGCTCTTGATTTTATCCTCAGTGTGGGCAGACATGGAGAGAGGCATGGTTCAGCCCCCTTTTCCTATAGGTGAATGTACTTTCTACCCCTCTGGAATCATCAGGGACACCTCCAAGACAGAGTTAGGAGTGGACAACTTGTGTGTTGAAATCTATCATTTTACAAAACTTCGCTTCATTTCTCTCATCATTTCTTACTGAGCTGCTTCTCTTTTCAATGTTCATTAATATTTCAGGAAACCTTGGTGTTTGAAGCTTAACTTCATGATTTTTGACTATTTGTGTCTCCGAAGAGCTGTAGCGTATGGTAATCTGGAAGTTGGTGTAGGCAGAGCTTGAATTTTAAGGCTTCTAATGCTGCTTGCCAGAGGGCACTGAGTGGGCACAGAGCCTTGGGAGCCTGCTCCATTCTTCCTTTGGCGGTGGTTTCCACGCATGATCATGGAGTAATTAAGGACAGCTGCAGCCATGTGGCAAGCGTGTGGCTTGGATCAGACACTGCTACACCCTGCATGCATTTTCTCATTCATTCCTCTCAAAAATGTAGGGGGAAAGTGAGTGTCTCATTCTACAGGGAGATGGAAGGGCAGAGGGTTAGATGACTTTCCTGTGGTGTCACAGCCAGAACACGGCAGCCCAGGATCCCAGCCTGGCTGTGTTTCCTTCAAAACTCTGCCTTCCCTATCATGTCTTTTCAGGCTCTGGAGGGTCAGTGGTTAAGATGCCTGCCTCCCATAGGGATGATCTGGAAGTTCTTTGTGCAGTAAGCATTAAGCACTAGGCACTGCGCTGAGACTGTAGAGCCGCAACTGGAGGGGGATGAACAATCTGTCCTCACAAAACTTCCACCCATGGGTGCAGACAGCCAGCCAGCACTTAAGCAACAGGCACATTTGCTGTTGGGTGGGGATAAGAGCTGTAGAGAAAAGGAGAGCAGTGAAGGGGTAGTGGGTGTGGGCAGGGAATGATGCCTTTCCTCTGAAATAGAGATGACTCCTGTGCAAAGGGTTGGAGGTGAAGGCATGCTACACATGCAGGGCAGAAGGCTGGAAAAACAATGGTCATGAGTGGGCCCTCATGTGGACAGTACCTGGAATGTTGGAGGACAGCTGGGAGGCCCAGATACCCGGGGTGTAGAACTGAGGGATGAAGTCAGGAAGGGAGACCAGAAAGGCTACCAGGCCAAAGCACCTGGGGCCAGGCTGTTCTTCAGTTGATGCCCTGGAAGCACGCTGCAGACAAGGGTGAGGGCTGTTCTGTGACTTGAAGGAATCAGTCTGGTATGAGGAGCACAGAGTGACAAGAACAGGGAAAAGTGAGCAGTCTTAGGGGCTGCTGCTATAAGGTGGTAGAAGTGGGAGACTGATGGGTTGGGCTGAACAGGGGTGAGGTTGTGTGTGTGTGTGTGTGTGTGTGTGTGTGTTAAGTTTCTCCAGTGACAGATTTTTTAAAATAGTTTTCTCAGTGTCCTTCATGTTATCCTAAAAGGATCACCAGAAATCCGATGTTTTAAATATTTTGACTTCATGTTATAATATGTTATGATTTAAATACAGAATGTCTTCCAGAAGTCTCCTGTGTTCAGAGCTGGGACGTTTGAAATGTAACAGGATTATGGGAGAGCTATGCTTCTCAGTGGAAGAATTCATTGAATTTCTGACTAAATGTTCCCTCAGGAGATGTGGCCTCCTTAGAGGTGGGTCACTGTAGTTTGACCTTGCAGGGAGTTTTCTTGTCTCACCTTTGCCATTTTCTCTCTACTTTCTGGCCACCTTGCATCGAGCTGCATTCCTATGCCCATCCATTCCACCAGAAGAGCAAGAACTGAACCTTCTGACAGTGTGAATCAAGACAGACTTCTCCTCCTTTCAGTAGTGGTGTTGGGTATTTTGTTGCATCAGCTGGCAAGACGACAGGTAGATGGTATTTGAAGGAGAAACAACTCACCATCCCAAATGTGGGAACAAGTGAAGGTCATGTCAGCCCAAGCAATGCCTATTTCTTAGTTTTAGGCCTGAGTCAGGGATAAGGACCAAGAAGCCATGGGACCTAAGAGCTGGAAGTGACAGCTCATTTCTGGGAAGATAACATGGTGGCAGCATGCTGAAGCTGTGACAGTAGCCTTTGGTGCTGAGAGAAGCAGGGACCCATTGCTCCAAGAAGAAAGGGGTGGGCACGTGGTATTGGTGACATTGATCTGTTATTCAGTGTTGGAGTGGTGGATCTAAGAAAGGCTGTGTGTCTAGAACCATCCAGGAAGCTCTGGGATGCCCAGACCGTCTGTTTTTCTGGCCAAGGGGCTCAGAAAAGATTTCTGAGTGGGTCCTTTGGCTTCAGTTTGTGTAGGGTGGGCAGCACACAGGAATCCAGCCCCAGGAAATGTGGGAGTCTCAGTTGAAGAGTGCTTGCTACAGCATTTCTAAGCTGAATGGTTGCCTCAAATCATCTTGGGCATAGTGAAAAGTGGCTTAGACTTACAGTGTATCATCCTATCTTTAAATCTGTGTTCTGTCACCTTCCAGCTGGATAACTGTGAGCAAATAATATAAGCTCTTTAAACCCTTGGGCCTGTATGGTGGAGTCATGGACTCCATTACTGAGACCACCATGTTATGTCCCCTTTCTACAGGGAAAATACATGGGAGAACAGGTGGTTTGCTTTGACCAATTAAATCTTTGCAAAAGTGACACATAACCAATATGACAAAAGCTTTGAGGAGTCAGGCATGACTTGCCATGTTTTCCTTTCTGGTCTCTTCTGTGATTGTGGGTGTCTGGGTCCAGACAGTGCCTCCATCAGGCTGGGGTCTGGAGAAGTGACCTGTGACATGAAAGTGTACATGAGAAATAAATTTGCTTTGGCTCACACCATAAAAGGCTGTTACTACAGTGCAACTATCCTGACAAAGTATCTGAGAGATCAAATGCAGTTCTTCCCTCTCTTTATTCCAGGACTCTCTGTGCCTTTCTATTTTCTTCTCTACTCTGGGCTAATTCCTTTTCATCCTCTAGGTGGCAACTGAAAAGTCCCTTCTTCACAGAGGCTTTCAGCCCCAGATGAGTTTGGTGCTCCTGCCTGTGAAGCCTCAAAGACATCATTTATGCAGCATTCCTGCTAGCGTAGCCCACACACCACTCTTCAGCATGCCCTGGGGAGGTGCACCTGCCTGTCTTGTTGGTGTTGGGCATCAGAGAAGGGGTGTTGGAGAAGGTGTCTAAGACTGCTGAGTAGACAGCTGGGCACAGCTATTTTATTTCTCTCTTTCACCCCCCTAAAGTTTCCTATATCATATTCTTCTTCCATCAGAGGATCCATATTTGGGACGATTTTGGCTTTCCAAACAAAGGGCATTTATGATGAAGTGATTCATCTGACCATTTCTTATTCCTCAAAGGTACATGTACAAGGGGTGATCAAAACATATGGTAAATGTTTAAAGAAAAAAATTCATTATAGCAAAAGACATATTTCCATTAATCTTACTTAAAATACACCTCCTAGCTTTGAATGCATTTTACGTCATCATTCTTGTCCCTGTCTTCTGTAGTTTTAGAAGCCCTCTTTCGTATCTTCATGAGGGGTGAAGAAAGAAACAGTGGGTGCTGCTGTCTGGGCACCCAGTGGGAAGGCGGCCTTGAGAAAACAGCAGCACGCATCCTCATCCCCCTTATTTCATCAAATCTACCACATGCAGCTTCCAGCTCTTCCCTGAAGTAAAAATGACAGAGAAACTAAATGTTTTCAATCATTTCTTGATAGCTAGGCAGTCACAGGAGCACAACTAAAGATACTTAGGAAAGTGAATTTCCGGTACTGCGTCAGAAAGTGGCAAGAACTGTGGAATAACTGCACTTGAAACAAGAGGGAATATTTGGAGGGGAACTCATGGCCATGTGTCTTTTACTGTCATGAGTCTTAAAAATTTAAACATTAGCCCTATTTTTGATCAGATTTTCTATCTGAAGATAAGAGCTTCTGATCAGTAGGAGAGACTTGCTGGGACTCCTTTAATGGATACACTTTCATCCCAGAGCCAGTCTCCAACTAGCAGTTCTTTAACTGAAAAGACATTTCCTGTTTATTTATCAAGAGGTCTTGGGTAGGCACTTTTAGTTAGGAAATGCCACCATGCTATGAAGGGTGCTCTCTCTCTCTTTTTCTATCTGTTGAGCTTCCTCTTGGTGCAGGAAGATTGCTGGCTTTTTGGAGATATTTACAGGTGCTCAGGGACCTTGACCGAGTACATTCAGGGCAGGAAAGAGCGCAGAACTACCAAGCTTTTCTAGACTCCCTTGCTTTTACAGGATATCAAAGGCTTTCCTATAACTCTTTGTCAGATTTTTTTTATGACTCTTTTGCTAGAAGCGAGTTCTGTGACCACTACTTACATGGGTTTTTGAAACGTGACTATCTAGCAAAGGTCCCTAGATTCATCTTTAGACATCAGCAGGACCTGGCACATGGTTAACCTTGACCAAATGGGGGTCTGATAGCAAAAAGAGTTTGGGTGAGGGCTTCTGGATATGCAGCTGGCAGTCTGCTGAGGGAAGGTGACCTCCTAGTCCCATCACTAATTTCCCATTCATTTAGTCAAAGCTATTCATTTAACAGCTGAAGAAAATAACTACTCAAAGAATAGGAAATATCCAAGGCCTCATGAGCTTATATGAGACTGTAAGTCTCCAAGATCTCATCACTCTTTCAGAGAAAGATCTACAGAGATCTGTGTCTCAAACCAGTCACTCAACTCAGGCCTTGTAGGAAGTAGGTGGCCTGAATTTTGGCCCAGGTCTGCTTCAACTTCGTTGCATCTTTAGTTGTGCCTTTGGGCCACTTAAGTAATCCACTTAAAGTTTGATTATTTTTAATACTAGTATTTCAACATAATACTGTAATATTTGAGACTACGGAGACCTCTGAGGCTGCTGTGGCTGCACAGCTGTGCTCTGTGATCACCTGCATCTACCTCTCCCTTCCTCCTGGGTAGAGCCCTCACTATCAAGCCCTGCCACTGGCCTGTGTCATAGCGTGCATTCGCAATCTCTTCTGAATCTGAATTTAATTGAAAAAAATTTGTTCTGTTTTTGAATGACTTAGAAAATCCCATATACTGAAAAATTCAACCAAACATAGGAGGCATGTGTTGGTCCACTTTCTATCACTATCACAAAACACCTGAGATAACTAAGTTACAAGGAGAAAAGGTTTATTTTGACTCCTGGTTTTAGAAGTTCAGAGGTTCCTCTTGTGATTGGCAGGCCCACTGCTTTTAGGCCTCTGATGAGTGTATCAGACAACAATGGCAGGGAATATGTGTTAGAAAAATTGCTCACCTATAGTCACTAAACAATGAGAGGCAGAGGAAACAATAGGGCTCCCATAAGGGCACACCATCAGTAACTATAGACCTTCCTGTGTGGTCCCATTTCCAAAAGTCTCCCAAAATCATTATTTTGAGGACCAAGCTAAGAACACTCTCAGACATGTTGAACAGTCAAACTCTAGTAAGGTGTTGAAAACATTTTTCAGAAGTGGAGGGCTGAGTGCTACTTGGGAAGTCTGGGGTCTTAGGCTTGGTGCTCACTTTTCCCCACCAGCTAGCTGTGTATCCTTTGGAACTTACTTTCTCTATCTGGTCTTAATTTTACCCTCCATGCAACAGATGGTTAGTTGAACAGAATTCTTAATTCTCTTCT
Source organism: Ctenomys sociabilis (assembly GCA_004027165.1). Classification (NCBI taxonomy): domain Eukaryota; kingdom Metazoa; phylum Chordata; class Mammalia; order Rodentia; family Ctenomyidae; genus Ctenomys; species Ctenomys sociabilis. Next base: position 16,187 of record PVKA01002918.1, on the reverse strand, counting down.
GGTCTCACATGGAGAACTCGGATGTTGGCAGAAGTTTGTCCCCTACGAGGACCCATGGATTGACCAGAAATGGCACCTCCTGTCAGCTGCCAGCTGCACTGTTTCCTCTTCAGTACTAGGAGGAATGTTCAGGCTTCTCACTCTGGCAGGCTCCTCCACCCCCACTGACGGATGTCAATTCTGGCATTTATTAGAGTGCCAGTAAATCTTGAAAACAATAAATATCTCATTACTTTGCTGATGATGTGTCTTTAAGTGCTACTTCAAGATGCCTGTTGTCGCTGCATTTGATTTATGACAAGGACTCATTTTAATCTTGCAATTTTTCATCTTTTGCAAGCACTTTGCTGAGCCTTAATCAGATTCCTATAAATCCCCCCCGAGCACCTGGAAGGGAGGCCCAAGGGTAAGTCTGGCGATGGTATGGCCCTCGATTCCTACAGGTGGGAAGCCCAATTTCCCAGGCTGTCTGTGTAATGAGGATGCAGTGACATAGGTGATCATATCAGGCAGATCATCTGATCTTGGCCTGTTTTCCTTCTCTCTCATACATCAACTGAGTGGATCAACTTGGAAAAACTAACTTAAACCTCTCTGAGCCTTGATCTCTTTACCTGTAAAAGGGAGGATAGTAATTTTGTGAGCCAAAATTAAGAAGAAATGAGGTTAACTGTGAAAAACCTCTATCTTGATGACCAGAATAGATGCTGTGCAGAAGGCAAGCTAATAAAATGATTATTAGTCTGAAGAAAGAATTCAGAACTCCTGCTCATGAAGCCCTGGAGGCCAATGTCAGGGGTTGTAAATCAGGTCTTCTTCTGTTTTAATACTGAATTAACAACCAGGCAGGGGAAAAATGGAACATTTAAATATTTAAACCAAACATTTAATTTTTAAACATGAACATTCCTTTTATAACTTAGCCCACTCTTCAAGGCTTGTGGAAAGGCCCCGGGCCTCTGCCATCTGCCCTTGCTCACGGTGCATGCCAGAGCCTTGATCACCAAGGTGCGCTGAGTGTGGCAGGGGACCCTCCACTGGTTTTACTCAGAAGAAGCTTCATATATCCTAATGAAGCTATCACTGACAAGGTCCTCTAAAGAAAGTGGAGTACATTTTTATATAATAAAAATAAATGATTTCTTATAATTCTTGATGCTTACTTCCTGCGAGACTGTGCTTGGCTCTTTATGTTATAGCTCCCAAATTTCATGAAATCTCTGCCAGGTTTTGTCCTGCATCACCACCACCACTGTGCTTGCTGTCATCACCACCATCATTTGTCCTGAAGAAGACAGGCTCATGAGCCTGAGTGCCCAGGGTTCCTGTGTGTAGAAGAGTTGTCTCCTGAGAGTCTGTCACACTTCTTCCTGCAAAAGCCTGAGTTTTACTAAGAGCTTGACTACTCTCCATCCTCATTCTTGCTGTTGTTGTTGGAGCTAAATGGTCCTATAATTCATGTGATTTTGGGGTCTCAGTCCCAGTGACTGGTTCATCAAGGAACATGTAGCCCATCAGAGCTGAGGGGAGGCATCAGGGTGTTGCTGGAGTCCAGGAAGAGTTAGTGGATGCTGCTCTCGGCTGTCTTGCCACCAGGACAGCACACCCTGCTGAGGAAGACTGGGAGAAACTAGAAAAATGAATTTCTAGCCAGGTTAGTTGAATGCCTGTAATTGACTCTGTTTAAGAAAAGAGGTTATTCTGGCCTTGATGACATCTTAGGTTTTTGTATATTACTTGCACCTATTACTAGATGAAACATGCTTCTATGAAACACAAACTATGGTTTGGGTGCTCCACATGCATTGAATTTGCCCCAGGCCTCATCAATCTCTGACTACAAAGCACTGTGACATTCGCTGCTAATCGTGTCATTGCAGAGGCTTGTCATCCTTCTCATGTGCCTGGGGTCTAAGCCAATGTCCCCAACACGCTCTTCCCTTTAGAGCTTAGTGTTCCTCTTCATACCAAGCAGTAGAGTTCTCATCTTGGCCCTGGCTCATGAAGGCATGTCTCTCTTCCTGGTGATGCCTGCATGTGTGGCATGTGTGTTCCCACTGCACTGCAGGTGATATCCTTAGACTCCAGATCTCAACCCCCAACTCAGTTCTTCTTGCAGCTGCTATCGCTTCATCCAGCTCTGGCTGCTCTATAAGATGGGGAAGCACTCCATCCAACCTCCATCCAACCCCAACTCTTTCATGTCTCCCTGAGTCCTGGACTTTCAGAGAACTCCAAGAATGATGGGCAAATAGCTACCTAAGCTAGCAAGTATATGACGATCCTTCTAGAACGAGGGAGGTAGATTGCCCCTTAAATGGACAACTTTCTGACGTAGAAAGCAGAAATCACTCCTCATTTTAAAAATGTTTTTACTTTATTTATTTATTTGTTTGTTTATTCATTTATTTATTTATTGGCAGAACCTGGGATTGAGCTCAGGCCCTTGCTCTTGCCAGGGTAGTACTTATTCTACTGAGCCATCTCCCTGGCCCCTATTTTAGACCTTAAAAACATCTGTAAAAATCAAACCAAAAGCAACAAGTGTAACAACAAAAGCAACAGCAGCTCAGACCCTCCAACTGGTTCACTCCATGCTCCTCTTGATGAACACATAGTAGCCTTGGAGATGTGACTTCTTGCATGCTCTGATTTTAATGTTCTACTTATAACTGTCCTTCACGGTGGCTGTGGACACTCACGCACAAATCTGCTTGCCATGAGACTGTTGCATCTCTTGCTACAAATCTGAGTTTATTCCTGAACATCTTCTGTCTCTCTCTCCCTAGTGAGTTTCAGTGGCTATCTCCAGGCCTTTAGAACTTTGGATGTTAATTTTCTTCTTCTTTGTTTTTTAAATGGATTTGGTTGTTACAAGATCTCACTATGCAGCTAGACTCATCATGATCCTCCTATTTTCAGCCTCCCTTGTGCTGAGATTACAGGCATGTGCCACTGTGCCCACTCAGTCTTTGGCTGGCTCAGCCCACCATGGGGCAGGGCTGGCATGGCATGTTGCACCAGGGATTGAATTGAAGTCCCTGAGCTTGCCTAATCTTGCCTAAGCAGGTGCGTTTGTCAGCTGAGCTGTCTATCTGGCCCCTAGACCTTAATTTTCTTTTAAATTTTTTATTTATTTGGTACAGTGACCCTGTTGAAGGGTCACTTGGAAATACTGATTTGAGGGAAGATGGAAGGAATTTCCTGCTTGCTGTTTTTTATTTCCTGTCACTCAATGGCCACAGGTGACTCAACAAGAGTTAATTTTCCCATCCTGCTGGTTTGTATCACCTAATCTTCTGAAAAAGCAAGGCTCACAGTTGCAGTGGCAGTACTGCTTGAGTTTGTGGCACTAGGAAGTGGGTGGGGCTTGAACAGAGGGCCCTGGCCACAGTTGGACATGTGACCACAGTATTTGTGGCCCTGTAGTCCATGGGATGGTCTGCATTTACAGTCAGAGCTGTAAACATGTTCATAATCTTTCACTGTAGAACTCCTTTCTTGAGGATTTACTGCACAGAGGGCATCTTAAGTGGTTTCCTTCGAGAGACAATGAGACTCACAGCCAAGCTGAGTAGAGGTGCAAGTGAGAGGACTCTATGGTCAGACTGAGAGCTCAGTTTGCCACTGACAGCACCAGTGAGACCTTGGACATGTCACTTCTCTGTCTCCCAGAGACTCTACTGTACATCAAAAATGGAGCTAAGGATGTTTTCCTCTCAGGGTGGTTGACAGGATAAATGGAATTATTGGAAATAGATTTACTGATTAATATGGACCTTTATTTCACAAAGTAGCTGAGCTATTTGATCAGAATCTTTACAATAGAACTGAAAGAAAAAAACATAGAAAGCAAAAATAAGAGTATAACTATTAAGACCTAGGGATGCCAAGTAGTCATTGAAGCTATGAACTGGGTCCTTTACCTCCTATTGGCCAATGCTAATGAAGATGCATTGCCCAAGGCATGGTCCCGCTTATCTTTAATTCCAGAGGGGCCATAATGTGTAAAAATGTGCCAAGGAACCAACTGGTTCCTATTATCTCTAAGTTTATTTTCATTTACCCTCCTGGCTTATAAGTACTATTTTTAACTGACTAGGTTTCTGTGATTCACAGCAGGTATGTACCCAAGGCAGTGGGCTTTAGGAGTATTTCTGAGGTCTGTTTGTGTTCTGTTGTCTTGATGGGCTCTCCAGGAATACTTCCAGTGGGCCCAGTTTCACCACCACTAAGAGGGAGATCAGGGTGTGGGGATGTATCAATTATTGTATGCTGATGGTACACTCCATTCTGGTTGGTTACTAAACTAAACAAGTTTCCTTGTTCTCCTTTGTTAAGAGCTCACTTTGAAAGAAACACTTATCATGCTTGTCACATAGATGGTGGATGGAAACTAGAGAAGGAAAACCCACTATTATGGGTTATATGCCCATAATGATAAAATGGGGCTCCAGTCTAGGATTCTGTAGTTGGAAGTGCTCACTACCTCTTGGATGTGCTGATTTGATGGAGGAAGGAGAAAGAACTTTACCAAGTTGAATCTTTTGAGTTTGGACCTATCCCATGAAAGAAAAGAGCTGTACTTGCATAATCCATTATTCCAGTCATTTAAAAGTAATTCATCCATTCATTCAGATAATGGTCTCCATTGTCCAAGTCCAGACCAAATTCCTGGTTTCTGTGGACTTCCTTTCTCTCAGAGGGATTCATGCATTTGAGGAAAAGTCATTCCTGTCTATCATTGCTTAGAAAATATACCTGACTTCCTTCCCATTTCTGTGCCCATGCTGGTTGGGTGACTGGTGTCACAGTTATCTTCTATTAAATACTTCCAATGTAACAAGGAAATGAGTAGGTGTTTTCTAACTGCAATTTCACTTCTACACCACAATGGCCCTGTAACAAATGTGAGCCATGCTTTTTACAAGGATGAATAAACAACTTGCCTAAGGTCACAAGAAAGAGAGAGCGTTAACTGAACCTTCAATCTGGCTAGACTAAGGCTTCTCTGCCATGCCACAGTGCTTTTACTCACTTCTAGTCTTGGCCTTGCTCCTCATTTCTGTGATAGCCTTGGATATAAAGCTTTCTTTCATAGTTGTCCTCTCTGCACAGCAGCAGAGCTCGTGTGGAAGTGACACTGGGATCAACCAATGTCACTTCACACACATTCTTTTGGCGATGTGACTAGTGCAGATGTTCTCCTCAGATGAGTTATGTGGAAGGAAAAGGTTGGAATATCAAGGTTGTGCTGAAGCTTCTGAAGGACCCTGTCTGTTAAGAAGTAGAGAAACTTGCTAGTTTAAAGCCTACCTGGGCCTCTCACATCCAGAAGGGAAGGTAGTTGCACCCATCTTGCTAACAGGCCTGAAGGCCACCACATATGGAGGCCTTCCTCCTACCTGCTAAGAGCAGCCACATCTGGATGTCATTGGGCTACCAACTCAGGTAGAGACAGGCAGCTGCCAGCCTCATAGCTATACAACTGGCTTTCTTACAACTGACTTGTGGATACTTTCTAATTAGTCAACTTTTGAGTTGGGTGTGACCTAGCATGAACCACAAATCCAGTTAGTGCTAACTAGAAAGGTAACTCCCTGTCTGAAGAGCTGATTCTACCTCCTCCACAGCCTTCAAGATGGTTAAGTTAATGAGGTAGAGGGTAAAGTTTTATCTTCCTACAAGCTTTTCCTGGAGATGTTTTTGATTTTTATCAGATTTGTTTTTGTTTTCCTTAAGATGGAAACAAGCACTCCAAGTTTTGACTTTAGTCAGGTCTGGAATTGAAGGGTGGCTGTGTCACTACTAGCTATGTGTGACCATACTAGTTAAAGTATTACTACCTACTAAGGTGTAGGTTGCTTGAACAAATGGCCCTGATTCTTGACCCCTCATAGTATGATCTGGATGTTTATACAGCTAAGAGATGGACTATGTGGCTCAGTCAATAGAATTTGGCAGAAATGATACTAGTTGATTTCAATCCAAGTTATCAAGGCCACACATACTTTCATTGTGTCCTTTAAACTCCTGAGACTACCATGAGAACCAGTTTAGGTTAACTTCGTGGGCCACCAGCAACAGACGGAGTGAAGCGTAGTCATAGAATAAGTGACCCTAGACCTCTGGTTCATAGCTCCTTTAGGCTAGCTTCAGATGATGGAATAAACCCAGCTGAGGTCAAATAAACACAGTCAAGACAAGCTAAGCAAATCTTTTCATAAGACACACAGATTTGTGAGACATAATAAATGATTGGTGATTTACATCGCAGTTCTAGTCATTTTGGGCTTCTGTAACAAGATGCCATAGATGCCATAGACTGTAGATCAAACATAACATTTTTTTTTCTGCTGTTATTTTAAAGGCTGGGATGAGTGGAATTGGAGTTTGGCTGAGTCTAGTGAGGACTGTCTCCTTCACTTGCTTCCTTCTTTCTGCATGTTCATGTGGCAGAGCTCGCTCATATCTCTTCCTATAAGAATACTAATTCCAGCATGAGGATTTCACTCTTTTAACCAAAGTATTTTAGTGGCCTCACTTCCATATATCATCATACTGGGGACTAGTATTTCAGTAAAAGGTGGAAGATTTATAGTATCTGAAGAGAAACCAGAGTATATGGGGGGGGGGAGACTAGTATTTCATCACATGAAATTTGAGTTTGCACAAATATTTAATGCTTAGCAACCACTAAGACTAGGAGTAGTTTGTCTCACAGAAACAACTAACTGGTGCACACTAAAGAAATAAACTCTCAAATCATAGAAGCTTCACACAAATGAATACTCATTTCTTATTCACATTGATTCAGCTGATAAATCTACCTGCAGCAGATGGATAATCAGAAGTCCAAGCTAAGGCATGAAGTCCAAGGTTGCTGTGAACATTCAGGGCTGAAGATGGCAAGGGAAAGAGAGAGTAGGGGATCACAGGTCACCTGTAAGTGTCTTGTGCAGCACCTGTGTTTGTTTGCTTTACTCCACTCTTTGAGAAAATGTTATTGCTGTGTTTACAAGATCTGTATAAGTGGATGCTATCTCAATTTTATAGACAGGAAGACTGAGACAAAGAGGTTAAAATAATTATTGGAGACTCCACAGCCATCTCTTGGGGTACTGATACACATTTCTTCAAAGCTTTGTATAATAACTAGGCTTTGCTTCCCATCCTGGAGATCTGAAAAGAAAGTGCTGACTTATTACTATCTCTCTCTTGTAAATAGGTAAGAAGCTGTCTAATTCACCATGCACTGACTCTGTAATGCCTGTCCAGCTAGTACAACACATGGAAAATGTTTTTAATTTTTTTCTTTTGAATTATTTATTTATTTACTTGGTACAGGGTCTTGCTACACAGCTCAAATGTATGGTGAACCTTCTGGCTCAGCCTCCTCAACACAGGGATTACAGGTGTGCATCACCATGCCTGATTTTGGTGGCATGTGGTAGCAGGGACCGAACCCAGGTCTTTGTGCTTGTCAGGCATGTGCTTAGACCACTGAGCTACATCCCTAGCCTGGGAAAATGATTTTATTAATTACTGCTCATGCCTCCTGAAGCTATGGAGTTCAACCATTGACTATCTTAGCTTCAAATGGAATAGCCATCTCTGACAAATCTAAACAAAAAAAAAAGTGATATAAATGAAGGACAATTTTGTATCTGTATACACAAAATAGTTAGGATAGATATATAGCTACTTTCTCTTAATTCGATAACAAGAAAGGTTTGTACTAATAGTGTTTGGACAGGATATCATGTCTGCATCTTGTGCTCTGAATGACTACTACAATGACAAAAGTATGCAATATATTAATTGTTGTAACTCTCCTACCAACCTGTTTTGAAGCTGTCTCATTGCAACTTTTTCTCAATAAAATTAATAAAATAAGTGCTAGCACACAGCATAAAATCTCCCAAAGCCTAGTCTCTAATCTTAACAGGGGGCTTTAAAAATTTTTTTTGAGACAGATCTTTGTCGGTAGTTCAGAAGTCTCAGGTACAGGTACATGTAGGTAGCCTTGAAGTAACTATATAGTACATTGTGGCCTCCATTCACTGCAGTCCTTCTAACAGCCTCCCTGTCTGTGTTCCCAGGTGGGTGCCACCACTCCCAGCTAAGCAGGGAGATTTTCATCTCCATTTCTTGAACAGAAGAAACCCTGTTGGAGCACATAGCTACCTTGGGATAGGTCTGCTCAACTCAACTGACATACCCCAGCCTGGGCTCCAGAAATGAGTTTGTCTCTTACAGTGGCTGCCCCGAGGTTCAGAGTTATGATGGTTTACTTCTTCTAATCTCCCTAACACTGTCTATCCAAGAAACACATGAAGGTGGGAAACACATTTCAGAAAAGTTTCCACTGGTTTTCAGAATTGTGCTGGGAATAACTAGTGAAATGCAAAGAAAGTTTGAGGAATCTGGGTCACCTTAGTAATAGAAAGGGAGTTAGGTGATTAGTGGTAAGATTCTTAAGTCCCAAATGTTTAATGAATTCAGATATATAACCAGAGCAGGACGAATAGCCTATTCTGTTTTTCCTCTTCTCCTCTCTCTTGTTTTCTTTCTTTCTTAACCTACTCCCCCTAGAGAAAATTACTTACACTACTGTCAGTTGGAATGGAGATGAGAATGAGTGGAATAAAGTAGGAACTTGCTTTCCATGTGTTGTCCTAAATTTAGATCTGTCTCGAGTTTTTACCCCCTACTCAGAGCTTTTTAACAATGTTCCTGGGAAGTAAGAAGGATGTAGCACACACTGTACTGCTTGACAGACATAGCTACTGGGAAAGCATTGCACAGAGTTAAGGGTGCTTTGTAAATTTTCATCTCAACAGAAGCTCTTCTGAAAGAGAAAGCAGTCATTTTGACTAGTCGCACTAGGACAGAAGGGTCTTAGGCAAGACAGGTCCCAGGGCTACTCTATTAACTGTGGGCTTCCTTGGGGCCAGAGTTGAGGAACCCTGTTAGAAGCAGGACATACCCTCAGCTTCTGAATCAGCTCTCTTGGGATGGACTAGAAGAGCCTCAGGATTTGGAGTCAGAACTGATGCCTACCTAAGTACTTGGAAAGTCTTTTATCTCCTAGAAGTGTTGGTTTTTGTGTTTTCATTTGGGACTTATGATAGCTCTCTGTTAAAAGCTACTATCAAGTTTGGGTGACAAAGACTGAGAAAAGATTTTGTGAATGCAGTTACTCTTCAAATATTCTGTTGCACACTGAAGTTCTTTTCAAACAACTTTATTGCTGCTTTCTCTTCTAAATTCCTTTGGCATTTTCTGTTTAAACAAGAGAATAAGAGATTCAAATATATGCTGGCTCAGACTCTTCCCTGCTCAACTTTCATATTTTTGGCTTTAATAATAATCTTACACATGTGATAATCCCTTTGTAAGGTGTATGCTGCATTTTAAGCCATATCGTTCTGATTAATACTCTTTGCTACTTAATGGCTCTGTGGCTTTCAAAAAGTAATTTAATTTCTTATGCCTCAGTTTCTTCACAGGGCATGACAATGACACCTAGCCCATTGGGCTATGATGAGGATTAAAGGATTAATGTCCATAATTCATAACTCTTGGCACAGCGCCTTCCATGTAGTTAAAAAATCTAAAACTTCCACATTTGGAAGTACAGTAAAAATGGATTTCTTGTCTAGAATGTACTTATCCTACAACTCCTAGGAGTTTGATAGGAAAGAACTAGGTATATGTTCAGGCATTCCCTGTATTAGAACAATCATTTTTTACCATATTCAAGCACTGCGCAGGCTTCTAGTTATCATCTAGCATCCATTTAGGGAAGAGACTATTCCTTACCAGGAAATACACTGGCAGAACTGAGTGGGGGATTGTGCATCCTCTGCAGAAGGCTGACATTTCTGTGAGTTCATTGTATTCAAGTAAGGAAAGCTGAGCAGATGAAGGATGTGACCTTGGAGGGTCAGGTGGGACATCACAGGAGTGATTTGGTCTAGTCATTGAGGAGCAGCATGTGATGATACGGGGACCACGTGTCATCAGAGGGAACACATTTGGCTGGTTAATTACCCTTGAAAAAGCAAGGTCAGAGGAGGGAATGGCTGATAAAGTCCACTGAGTCTGCTGGATGGATGCCAAATCCAATTGGGGTTGACTTCCTCTTTCTCCTCTAGAGGTGGCAGTGGCTTCTTAGGGGTCAGCACCAAGCAAGCCTTCTGTTCTTTGGAGGATGGTGATTTATGGAGTGAGGGGCTCTGGTTCTAAGTCCTCCATTTCCACTGTTCCAATGTGTGGTCTTTTGCAAACCTTGTGCTACATCTGGCCCTTGCCTTTGTCCCCTAAAAATGAGGGGCTCATGCATGAAGGCTCTAATTCTCTTTACTTACTGTTTTGGAGAAAGAAAAGCAGCTCATCATCAGTCAGATTTAGGATCCTTTAGTTAAAAGTCAACTAAGAAAAGAGAATGACCATACATTGAAAATGATTGGGGCTAGGTAAGGAGGCCCCCGAGGGTACATTTTATCATTTGGTTTAACTTTCTACATGATTGAATTTTTCGGTAATAAGTTAACAAAATCTACAAACCCTTTTTAAGTTAATGAAAAAATGGTGAAATCTAGTTCCTTTGTGAATGATCAGAATTTCTTAGGCATCAGCTCTGGAAGATGTGTTAGTTAGTAGTCAAGGAAAACCAATTCACTAAGAAACTACCTCTGCTGCCTGCTTTCACACTGCCTGGGAAGCTCCCAACACCCAGTCTTTTGAAAGAACATGTATAGTGTGGAAAGAATTGGTTTTTGTGCTTTCAATAGATGTGGGCCTGGATCCTAAGTATCTGCTGTTGTTCTACTTGTAAAATGGTAATAATTGTGTTGATGTGGTGGGTTTTGATGAGATTCTGGGGGAATCTCCAAAGTGCTAAGAAGTGCCTCCCAACATACCATTTTGAAATTTCATAGTGGAGTCTTTAACATGCAAATAGCTCAGGGAAATGTCTACTGTGTAAATGGACTTGCATATACTGTAGAATAAGGGAGCGTCTTTCTGGAGATTGAGGACATCCTGACCTTCGGTGGTGAAGGGGTGGGAGGAGCCACATGAGGGGCTAACCCAAAGGGGAGAGCAGGTGCAGCTCTGCTGAGACATTACACAACATGGCCTATGTCCTTTCCTATCTTACCCAATGTCTATTTTCACATTCAACCTGAGTGTGCTTCTCTTCATTTCATGCTGAAAGATCTCAAGCACACAGCATGATTTTGTCAAAAAAAGGAAAAGGATGGATTTGGTGTCAAAGAGATTTGGTTCAATTCCAAATCTGTCATTCATTAACTGTGAAGTAGATCACAACGACTTAATTCTGTTGAGTTGTACCTCTAATGTAGGGGAAGTAGGGCCTTGTTGAGAACACTACATAGAAAAATTAACAGACTCATGGTAGGGTTCAATAAAAGTTTACAGCCTTTTTCCTTCCTTATTATGGGCAGTGCTGGATGGTTGGGATGTTCTTCCTATTTTTCCATGTGACCATGCCTGCTAACCGTAGTACTTCTACCTGATAGAATACACTGAAAAAAAATCAGAATATATTTCATTCTTTTTGTCTGTTGTAGCTCTTTAAATACTTGAAAAAAGGGTTCTGTATTATTCACCTTCCATTCCTTTCACTATTTCTCCTTTTTTAAGATATACTTTTCATATCAAGATTTCTGCAGATTTAAACCAATTCTCACTGTCTACATGTGTTGAACTGTAAATCTAACCAAATTCTTGCCCTCCCTTTAGCTTCATATTTACAAAGATTTTTCAAAGCTCCTGCCAATGAAGAGGAGGAAACTTACCTATCCCTTGAACCTGGAGTAGCTATTTAGTTAGCTTGGCTAATAGAACAGTAGCAACTAGAAGACCAGGGAAACATTTTCTGTTGGTGCTTTCTGCCTTAGGATCCATGGCAATATCACATGAACAGTCCTGAGCTGTGGTCCCTCAGTGGCCTCATGAAGTTAAGATGATCTATAGCAGGAAGATAGCATGTAACCAGAGCAAGAAAAACCATCTAGGTACCCTGACTCAAATTGCTAGCCCACAGTACAGTGAGCCAAATGAACAGCTTTTGATTTAAGCCATTAAGGTTTTGAGTGGCCTAGCTTGCAGCAAATCTGATGCATCAGACTTCCAGAGTATTTATTGTCTTTCAGCTCCTTGGATTTTTGGTGATGTCCATTCTGTCTCCAAGATTCTTTTTCTTTATTTTTGGCATATTCAACCACCCATTTTCTGGGAACTTTCTAAATTACTTAGTGCTTGGCACAAGCAATTCACGCTGTTCTTGATTTCTTCCTACTAAATTCAAGCCATATGGTATATGAGTACAGATAAATGTCCAAAATGTCTTTAATGCCTCTTTGGAAACTTAAAAAAAAGTCCCACCCAAGGCTTCTGCTAGGAAATCGTGCTTGGCCAAGGAGAAGCAAATTTAAACAGCTTGAGTTCTGCTTAGTGCTTCCTGTGGATGGCAAATGGTTCTATACTTAGGAGAACTTCTTCACTAGATTTGAATTAATAAGGTGGCCTTTTCATGACATCCAATGGGTCTGCATAGAAGTTAGGAGCTGGAAGAAGTCAAGTTTTCTTTAGTCTATCTCTGTCTTTTTAACATATGAAGAAAATAAGATTATGGTAATAGGCCATAGAAAGTGGTGCTGCAGGGAAAGAGCCTCAGGTTCCCTGGATCAAAGACAAGTGCCTACTCTGGTTCTAGTTCAGTTTCTCTGGAAAAGTTCTGCTTGATTTTTGAGCAGTTAGATCCAGAGGTATGTATGATGGTCTAGGTATGTGGGTGTGGAAGGCAGGAGTGAGGGAGAGTAGCATCCTCCTAACCATGCAGGAAAATACTGGATCTGAGCTGCAATTTGAGACTGGGGTATATATGGTATTTGGTACAGAGTACTTTACCTTTACCAAGGTAAAGGCTTGCTTACCTTTGGTGTTTACTGGCAAAGAAAACATATCTGAAAGAAGAAAAGCAAAAGAAATTGATTATGCCATGGTCCATTGCACTGGGCACGGGTATGTCATCCAAGCTAAGAGACTGAGGAGATTATGGCCTATCCACACTTTGGAAAGAACAAGGGCTGGAAAGACTTGTGGTAGAGAATATTGACGCACCTGAAGTAGTCATCAGCTGCTCTGCATTTCCCACCCATCTGTGCAAGTAGGTTGGAGTCCTACAATAGAGTTCTGGCTGAAGAACGTGAGCAGAGAATCATCAGCCATTCTAAGGCTTTTCTTATTGAAATATGCCACCTCTTATTTCTTCTTGGAAGAAGTTGGAGGTCACATACTGCAGGAGTAGCAACAAAATGGAGAAGAAACTAGAATTCCATCAGGTGATAGCATAAATCAGAATATTCATCTATTGTGTCAGTCCGCAAGACTCCTGTTATCTGTTGCTGCCGCAGAGCTGCTCCTATGCTGACCATCTCAAGGCAAAAGGCTCAAGACAGAAAGAATGGGTAAGAAGCCAGTAGAACAGTGAAAGCTTTAACAAAGAAAGCAGGGACTGTGACAGAGACAGTGCAGATAACGAAGTGGAAACAAATTCCAAAAACATTGTGTGCATGGCCCAGTCAGTCTCCTCCTCTCCAGGGAACTTGCCTAGATTCATGTAACAGCCTCAGCCCTTACCCTTGTTCCCATCTGTGGTCCATCATGGTCTATTTTAACCCAATACTTTGAAGTAGCAGTTCTTTCTGTAGATGGTAAATGATTCTGTTTGGAAGAATTTCTCTACCATGTTTGAATTAATGAGGTGGTCTTTTCATGTCAGATTATGCCATCTGAGGGCATAAAGCTCACCTATTGTTTCCATGTCTCTTGGAAGGAGAGAGGAGGGAGGAGAGAACAGGCCCTGGGAGCAGAGTAAAAGTTGAGAAAGTCAAATGAGGCCAGTGTGATCCTCTGACCATTAGCTGTGACTGCATGTCTTTGGCAACTGCACTCATCCACACTGCTCTCTGCTCAGGAGCCTACAGATGTGCTCCTGCCTCAGGTTCCATGCCCAGGCTAAGCCCTTGGTGTCTCAAGGACTTCTTCCATCACTTTCTTTAAGCCATTACTCCAGTGCTTTTTTAGGCCTCTTCTGTGCGTTCTATCCAAAATAACATCATACCCTTTGCCAGCATATTTTTAAAAATGTATTTAGTACAGAGTCTACAAGGTATATAGGATCTCAATACACAGATTGGACTCATAGTGATTCTCCTGTTTTCAGCCTCCCAAGCACTGGAATTATAGGTGTGCACCACCATGCCCAGTCTCAATTGCTATCTCAGCATGCCCCAGAAACGGAACCATTATGGAAGACTGGGGATTGAACCTTGGTTCCTGCGTCTGCCCAAGCAGGCTCTTTAGTCCACTGAGCTATCTGGCCAACCCTTCTCAGCATTTTTAACTTCTTTTCTTAGTTTAATTTTTCTCCATAACAGTACTTCCTAAAATTATTGTGTATTTTACCTATTATTTCATTTGATGTTTGTCTCCATGTGCTTAAAGGTAATCCTCAGAAGGGCAGGATTGTTTTCTTTCTTTTTTTTTTTTTTTTGGTACAAGAAATCTTGCCTACTATGTAATAGGCATTTCCTAAGTACTTACTGAATGAACAATAACCAAATGAAGAAGTAAGCTTGGGGGATATTCTTGGCACTTACTTGTGGGTAGAAGAAATATACTTTGTGAGCAGAGAATAGATGGAAAGATCACAGGGTAGCATTAAGAGAGCTGTGTTTACCTTCATGGAGATAACTATTTGACAGCTTCCGCTGCTCAACACATCTTCCTTTAGCTATGTTGGGCCAAATAGTCAACATCAAATCTTTACTCCTTTAAGTGTTTGTCTCAGTTACTCTTCTCTCACCACTGGGACAAATACCCAACACTCAAAGTGAGCTTCAGTCCATACTTAGCTGGTGCCAAGGCACAGCAGCATGTGGCAGAGGGCAAACTTTCATGGTGGTAGCAAAGAGCAGAGAGCGAAGGGAGTGGCAGCAGCTGAAGCATCTAGCTAGCCCCTCTCCCCTCCTTACATTCTATTGCAAATTACCTGCCCCCAGTCAGGTCATACACACAATAATCACAAACTCCAGAAGCCACCCCTTGACTGCATGAGGCTTTGGGGGACATCTAGACACGAACCATAATAGTGTCTTAGCTGTTCCTTGCATTCACAGCTCCAGAAAGATCATTCCTAACTGATGGTGGTGGGAGAGTGCAACACGCCAGGGCAGCCAGAGTGCTACGCAAGAGGGTGTATGCAGACTCATACCTGTGATAGCAGATGCTGCATAGCATGCCCTACAGCAGGTCGTCGGCTGGCGAGATGATATTTTTCTTCTCCAACTGTCTTTCCTTTTTCTTTCCCTTTTGCTTATCACAATAGTGAATGACTGAGTACTATCTTTACTTTCAGATTAAGAATGGAAGCAAAGAAAGAGGGATTCTTAGAGCATTGTTTGTGGTTAAGAGTCATTTGAGTGTTCTGAGACAATTGCACTTGACTGTTAGTCCACACAATCCTAGTGAAATGATTTAATTCCAAAGTTTAGGAAGATGATTGTGCATTTCTCAATCTCCACAGCACTCAGTCTATATGGATTACTGAGAATCCCACTGTAGCAGTCACTGAATTATCCAGTCCTGATGAATTCTGCCATCTCTACCCGAGATTCAATTTGGATGTTGCAGATGCAGAAAAAATGATGGATGTGGGGAGATTTAATTTCATTAATGGAACCCTGCATTTTCCACACTTCCAATAAATATTGACACAGTAGATGATGAAAATATAAATAGCTGGTGACATTTTTCTGGACTCACATTGCTAATATCTTATAGAAAAGCCACAATAGGAAACAAAACTGGATTTAGCTCCAGAGGCTCTGGATCTGAGTCCTGGCTCCATTAGCTAATGGTTTGATGAATTTTCAGGATAGAATCTTCATTTTTTTCATGTACAAAATAAGAGATATCTTTTTAGAAGGTGTGGTAAGAGATGTACAAAGGGCCTGGCTCCCTGCCTGTGGTGTGCAATAATATTTATGACATACGATTTTTTATTGTTCTCCAATGTCAGAACTAAGTTTTAAGTTGTGTTCCAGGAATGAGAGTGGACTGTTCTGAGCCAACCGGGTTTCTTTCTCCTC